>PVIW01005994.1:0-95158 GCA_004026585.1 Noctilio leporinus | reverse complement strand
AAATGTGGATGTATATTACATAGAAGACATGCTATCTTTCTTATTCACTGTTACAAAATATGTGCTTATTTGTGGGTGTGTAATATATAGATTTTGTTAGCAATTTATGTTTTAAAGAGCAACCAAGTGGTCATGGGTGTGTTATGAAATCAGTCAATCTTTAGGTTAGAAAAGATTCTGAGAATGAAGACCAATTTGGATGGAAGTTGCAAACCATTAAACTATGTGATTTGTGTACATAGACAATATATATTCTCATATTAGCATGTAAATTAGATGAGATTCCTTTCAAATAGATTGTGGAAATACACATTTTCAGTTATGAAGGCCCCCAAATTGGGGATGTTTGGGAAAAGGAATTAATGCTATAGTAAACTTTATTATTGAAATGTGAACATACCTAATCTCTACCTCAACAGACTCTTAAATAGTTCAGGGGTTAGTTTAGGATCACACAGAAAGTCAACCACAAGTTCAAAAAATAGCTAGAATACCATTATACAAAATTATTTAAATCCTAGGGATTTTTTTTTTTTTTTTTTTTACCTCAACTTAGTAGACATAATAATTTCTAATCTGGGGACCAGCTGAGCACTGCAAGTGCCATTATTTCTGAAGGCTTCAACTTGTAAAACACATGTAAAGGAAAAATAGAGGGTACTGAAAGAAGTAAGACCTGCACACAGCCTCAATAAATAAATAAATAAATAAATAAATAAATCTACTATTTAAGATAGAAAATGCCAAAAAGAATAAGTTGTAGTTCCAGTGGCTTAAAATAAAGTTGAGCTATATTATTTGAGGGGGGAGGGTTTGGCACTGTCTCTAGGACAACTTTCACAAAAGTGAGTTCTGCAATATGCCATTTCTGTGATATATTTCACAAAAATAGCATTCCATAGTAAAATCAATATTAAAGAAGAAAAACTGGTTAATCTTGCTACAATATATCTAAAATACAATCATTTAACTGTAATAATTATGTAAGCTATTGGCACATTTAAAATTTTTTGTAATAACTCTTCAAAGTCCAGTATGTACTTTAAATATGTGTAAAAATAATGTATGTTAATAAATGTATTTTTGCATGTGTTTGGTAATATTGCAATTCATATTACTTAAAAAGAATAATTCTTTAAGCAAATGAATTAATGTAGGCATTTTGAAATAACAAAAAGAAAACTTTGCCTGGCTGGTAGCACAGTGGATAAGGCGCCGGCCTGCAAACCCAAAGGTCGCAGGTTCGATTCCCCAGCCAGGGCACATAATCAGGTTGCAAACCAGGTCTCCAGTCAAGTCTGTGGCTGGAGGCAGATGAAACGCAACCATACCTTGATGTCTCTCTCCCTCTCTGCCTCTCTCCCTTCCCCTCTTTCTAAAAATGATGAAATAAAATCTTAAAAAAAATAAAAAAAGATGTCTGCAGGGTGAGTTCCTTCTGAGTCTGATGAGGGAGAATCTGTTCTATTTCTGCACCAGCTTCTGGTTTGTAGATCTCTGTCTTAATCTTCACATGGCATTCTGTGTATGTCTGTTTTGGTGTCCAAATTTTTTATAAGAACATCAGTCAATCATACTGGTTTAGGGCCCACCCTAATAACCTTATTTTAACAAACTGGATCTGCAATGGACCCTATTTCCAAATAAGGTCAAATTCTGAGGTACTGGGCATTAGTACTCCAACTTATGTATGTATTTTTTTTTTGACTGGGACACAATTTAACCAATAACAAAGAGTGGCAAAGAAATACCCCAGTCTTTTCTACATAATAATTACCTAAACAGAAGGTAAGATTAAATACAGCATATAAGACATAACAGAAAATTAGTAAGATGAATATTATAATGGAAAGAGGTCTTAAATGTAGTGGCAGTAATGATGACAAAGCTCTTATGTCTGGATGAGAAAATTCAGGGAGATCTTAACAGCAGAGATAGATTTGAGATTTGAAGAATGTTTCAGAATTCATCCAGTGAACATAAATCTCAAATTTAATTTATCTAAGAGGAAACTCAGCTCCTCACAAAATCACTGTATTTTTTCCCTCCATTCCACTTTTCACTGATACTCCTCAGCTTAAGGTCTCACTTCTGGAATACCAGTGACTCCTTTAAATTTATCCTCTCCCCTGCATCATCCATCCTGCACATCCTGATTAATCTCTTCAGTACCAATTTGGCCGTTACTCTGAAGGTTCAAAACCTTCAATATCTTCACATTACTTACCAATCTTATTCAAACTCATCACCTCAATAATCAAATCTTCTCTCAGCCAGGTCCCAGCCTATATTTCTCAAGTCAGCAGTCAGGAGGGTTAAAGAATCTCAGCTTGGGAATGCACTTTTGAACTCATCTGGTTTATCCCTCTGTCACATGCATGAATCCTTCACAACATTTCAACAAAGTGGTCAAATCCTACTTCTGTCCCCAGTTCCAGGAACTTTGCCTATTACAGAGTTGAATTATGTTCATGACCATTTCAACCATGTGTGTATGCTCTCTCACTTCTGCATTGTTTATGCCAATGGTATGTTATCTTTTTTGAGACATCTATACCTTGCCCAATGTTCGTCTCATCATTCAAGACTTGGCTCAGATGCAAACACTGCTATGAAAAATGACTATGGCACTTGGATTGTAACAACTAAAGCAATGATTGTGCTGTGATGACAGGGGATATGATGATAAATGTGAGCAAAATGAAATAAAGATTGAGATGGTAATATATAATATGTGAGAAAATGTCAGTGGAATTTGTATGTGAAGGTTTTTGTTATATTTGAAAATATGAAAATTTTAAAAATCAACAAGTAATATTATTTCTGATTTCAAGTTACAATGATTATCTTATAGTTTGTATTTAAACCACTTAAAAAATCAAACTAGCCCTGGCTGGTGGCACAGTGGATAAAGCACCGGGCCGCAAACCCAAAGGTTGCTGGTTCGATTCCCAGCCAGGGCACATAACCAGGTTGCAAGCCAGGTCTCCTGCCAGGTCTGTAGCTGGAGGCAGGTGAAAGCAAACCATACACTGATGTTTCTCTCCCTTTCTGCCTCTCTCCCTACCCCACTCTCTAAAAATAATAAATAAAATCTTTTAAAAAATCAGACTACTTTGAAATGATTAGTCCCTATTCAGTAGTGCCATAACAGAGAAGTGTTCACATAACAGGCACAGATATTACCTATTGGCTTCACTGAGAATCGCAATCAAAATCACGTTAGGATGCTATCAGATAAGATATGAATGTGTGCAGATGGTGTTACCCTTCTTCATTTGCTTTCTCATGAGTATGTTCCATAGTGGAGAATTATTGTCTCAAAAATAGCCTTCCTTAATATATATTTGAGGAGGCAAAGTAATAGCTAAATTATTTGGGTCCACCAACTTTGAAGTAATCATCAGGTATTAGGCATTTTTTGTCTATAGTGGAAATAATTAAATTAATGGGCTAATGAGTACCATTCACCAAATGCTGTGAAGGTTGTGGCCTGTTTTTGGTCTTTGGAACCTGAGATAGTGGGAGTCATCACATTTTTATTTGCATGTACATTTGAGTGGCATTTTGTCCCTGGTTCACAGTGGCCTTTTATGGTTTGTATTTTCCATCTGAAGTGGTGACCTGTATGAGAAAAGAGATCTGGCCTCCTGGCTAATACTGGCCTGGCCATCAGGTGGCCAGCTGTGTAACTTTTAGGCACATTCTGATCTAACTGATGTTTCCTGACTCTTTAGAAGCATCAGTAATGAAATATGAAGTGGTAAATTCATGAGCATCTTAATATCTAGATTAGGGTTTCTCAATCCCAGCACTATTGACATTTTGGTCCAGATCATCCTTTATTTTGGGATCTGTCTTGTGCATTGTAAGAATGTTTAGTAGCATCCCTGACCTCCACCCTAGATGCTAGAAGCATCCCTCCCCGCCTGCTTTGACATCTAAAAATGTCTCCAGACTTTGCCAAAAGGTATAAGGAGCAAAGGTCACTCCCAGTTGAAAAGCACTGATCTAGATATTAACACCAACTCTATTATCTTATTTTTCATTATATTTGAGTGCCAAATACTTTGTGGGTAACACCTACTCTGTATCACTGTATCATTGCTTCACATGCCATGTAGGCTTATTTCCTTATTAAAGGGGCTTGAACAGAGTCCTGAAACCAGTACTTATACATTTATGATTCTATGTGTATTACGCATAATTTAAATGATGTAAACTTAATTACTTTTTACTCATTTTATACATTTTCTGAGTGTATTGCTTGAGCAAATGATGCTTTTTTTTTTTTTTTTTTTTTTTTTTTAAGTTTGGCAACAGGCACTGTTCTTCATCTTCCTACATCTGATTTATTTCTTTTGGGGGTTAGGGAGGAGGCCAGTAGTGACACCAGCTGGTGAATGCAGAATTAATTACAGATTGTTTCCCTAAAAATAAGACACACATGGATTACCAGCCTCTAATGGTTTTGGCAGCTGTTCCTGCCCTTTTAAGATTACCAGTAACTGAATAGATACTTGATTCTTTTTCTTGGAAGCATATGTTGCAATTTTTTGGGATTTGGACACTAGAAGCTTTGTTACAGATGCCACATCTGATGAAAATTTTAGACTTTATGTGCCATTGCCTCAGAAATCCAGTATAAAATTTATTAACTCCCTGACTTTTGGGTAGAACTTGAATTTCAGTTAAATACAAATATATAAATATATTTCAAAAATAATTAAACCATATGTGACTTAAAAGTAGAAAACTTTCAGATAGGTAAAAAATGATCCTTCTGTTTATATTGAATTTGTAAAAGAATAGTCTTAATAATATCTAAGTGACTCTTAAAATATGCTGTGTTCATGGCAACAATTTTTGGGGAGATATTTCCCAAAACTAGTAAGTTAATGGTTTGATTGCATTGAAATACAGCCTTTCAAAACATATAGGTGGATAAAACAACTAAATCATTACTGAATTAATACATCTTATGAGTTAACTCATTAATTTAAACTCCATAGTTGAAAGGAAGGACCTTAATAGACTCAAAAATTTAGTCTACATTCAGTTTCTAGTTTCTCACTTCCCATTTACTCCTCAGTCCACTAAATTTGAATTTAGGGCCAAGTGTTTTTACTAACTACTCCATGGGATATTCCTGTGAATATTCTATTTTATTTTTGCTTTTCTTTCCTAGTCATCATGCTGCTCATCCAACTGTTAATATTTCTCTCTAGTATGTCACTTCTTTAATGAAGAAGAAGTATAGTGTCAAGATTAAAAATACAAACTTACTATCAAATTGCTTGGGTTCAAATCCTTGTTCTGCAAGAGTTTGATTTTGGAAAAAGCCATTACAGGGTGCCATTTTGTTATTTCACTGAAAATAAAGGTCAAATAATTAAATTTGGATGCAGTTACAAAATACTCTGAGATCACAGATGGTGAGTTAATTATGATGAGGTGGTGGATAGAATCAAACTACCATGACAAAATGGCTCATAACTTGAGGTGAACAAGCATAGCTTTCAAAGGTAATTTCTAAAAAATGTAGTATACTACAACAAGCATTCATAAATATAATCCTTGGAACTTTTAAATTATTTAAACATATTTTTCAATATTTGTAAGAAAATGGTTTTTCCCAAATCAAACCAACTGAGTTGCTCTAGACATTCAAGCTTGCAAGGACAAGTTGCAGATTAAGTGTGGAGTCAACTGAGTTTGACGGTAAATAGTAAGTAAATTTAAACATCCTTTTTCTTTTTAATATGATGTAATAGATACATGCATGTTTTGTTTCATCACATTCTCTATATTAATACACATTTCTTTTCATGCTTCCTTAATAAACTATTTCTTAAGGCTTGTAGCCTCTGGCTTCAATTATAGTTTTAAGTAAAGACTGAATCAAAGAATCTGGGGCCTATAATGTTTGTTTCCATACCCAGTCATTAACGAAACCATTAACACAGCTGCTGTTCCTCACCTCCTCCCCCTCTTTCTGGGTGCCCCTTGCTCCCTCCCTCCAGCAGCTGCAGCCCCCAGCTCCTACTGGAGCACATTCCCAACTTTCTGGGCTCACTCCTGGGATACGAGTCTTTACTTCATCCTTCCTTCCTTCACACAAAAGAAATTTAAAAAAATAAAAATAAAGAAATCATTAACACAGATTCCAGCAGGTGCTAAGATTATTCAGCAATTTTAATGATATAGCATTAGTCATCCATCAGTATAGAGTGGCCATTGTGGCATCTCCATGGTAATAGTGTATGCCAAAAAGGATTCTTTGAACATGAGGATGGTGTCATAATTTATTAACTTAATTTTATGTATTTATTTTTAAAGATTTTATTCATTATTTTCAGAGAGAAGGGCAGGGAGGGAAGAAGAAAGGGAGAGAAGCATCAATGGTATGGTTGCCTTTCACCTGCCTCCAGGACCTGCCTGGAGAACTGGCTTGCAACCTGGTTATGTGCCCTGACTGGACTTTGGGTTTGCAGGCCAGTGCCTATCTACTGTGCCACACCAGGCAGGGCTTCATTTATTAATTTTATTTGTAAGGATTATTAATAGGAATCTTAGTTAAAGCATAATTATGTTTGTTTTGCCTGCCTTATTAATTTTTTTCTTTTCAGTCAGTCCTGTAGTGTGTCTGTGTTAATAGGTTTACCAGTGAAAGGATTCTTTGAAACTGAGGGTGTTAGTTTTTCTACTTATTCATGGACTTCCAAACTATGCTTTTTGTTTTATGATTCTTTCATATTCCAAGACTCTCTGGAGTAAATGCTTCACTGTTGTGACAGTCTGCTCTTTCTGACCAGACTCCATTGTTTGACACAAGGGAAATAGGTAACCATGGGATACCCAAGCATCTATTGAGTTATGAGGAAGTAAACAAGAGGAGTAGAAAGTGATAAAAATGTATAGATGTGAAGCTTTAAGCAATTACATGTTACTGATTCTTTATGGAACCAAATTAGCATATATTTACCATTTCCGACAGCTTTTTAAATATGTTGTTTTATTTTAAGTGAAAGCATTGTGAATGAGGTGAAGGACAAAATCTCATAAAGAGACAGACTCTACAAATAGTTAACCTCTTGGCCAGATGGTCCAACTTGAGGCTGTTTATCAAGATCTGAGCATAGAAATTGGGACAAGAAAATTAAGTCCACCGCCAAAAATAAGACAAGAAAGTAACATAATGAAAAGATGTGGATTTACCCTGCTTGGATACATACAACAAGACTTAGAGTTCAAATTCTTATATTAACTGGGAGACATTAGTTTTTAAAATTATATTTCATGGCTGGGAGGAGAGAAGATTGAGGGTAGGAATTGGGCAAGAAAGAAGATAGGTTTAGTAGACAGTACAGACTCATTTTTCTTTCTTTCTTTTTCTTTTTTTTTTTTTACATTTTATTCCATTTTCTCCTCCATATTCCTTCTTCCCTCTTTTTCTTTTTCCTTGCCTCCTTCCCTCCTTCCTTTACTCCTTTCTCTCATTCTTTTTTTCTTTTGTTCTTTCTTTAACCTTTTGACTTTCGCCTTAGAAGATATGAGAGGAAAAAAAAAAAAAAAAAGAATCAATACTTTAACCAAAAAAAGAGAAGGGAAGGTAAATAAGAAAGAAGACAAGTCAAGGTTTTAATTCAGTCTTGGGTGCCAATTAGATGAAATAGTTCAATAGCAATGTCTGAAGTGCAAGAAAAGTCTGAGATCAGAGAGAATATTGGCAATGCAGGGTTAAAGAATTGCATTTTAAGTTGGGCCAGCTCTTTTGAGCACCACAGTAGAATGGATGAATCCTCTGTCCAGAAGGTAGGAGTTAACGCCAGGTGTGTACTTGCTAGCTGCGTTAAGAAATGCACTTACCTAGTCTCACTCTATACTTCCTTAATTAAAAAAAACATAAAGGACTGGATTTACATCTCATAAATTATTAGTTATTTTTTTTGTCACCAAGATGCCCACCATATTTTCATAAAAATCTCATCTTTTCCCTTCTACCTTTCCAAATCTATCAAAACATAAACAGTATTTCCTCCAATTCACCCCAATTTGAAATAATCTCCGTACTTCCTAACTCTACTACAAGCCATTAATGGTGCCTGCAGTTTAACTGTCAAGTACGTATTACATTATATTTATTTCATTGTTATCAATATTTTCCTTTATATATAGTCCAGTCTTTGATCTCATCATCTCACTTAGATCTTTAGGATTACTAGGGTATTTAGGGCAGGGCGAGTTTCATGTACTCTTTTTATCACCCTAGCACGTACCATGATCCTGAAAGAGAATACGTTCTTCATTTAATACTTCTTTATTTGTTGAGTTGTCATTCTGAAAATCTTATATATTTACACGTTAAATCTATTTTTAAATTCTATTTAATTGGTTATGCTATTACAGTTGTCCCAGTTTTTTCCTCTTTGTCCCCCTCTGCCCAGTATCCCCATCCTTCCAGCAATTCCCCCACCCTTAGTTCATGACCATGAGTCCTGAATATTTTTTAAAATTATTTTTATTTTTTACTTTTTAAAGATTTTATTCCTTAGTTTTAAGAGAGAAGGGCAGGCAGGGAGGAATAAAGGGAGAGAAGCATCAATATATGGTTGTCTTTCACCTGCTTCCAGCTAAGGACCTGGTTATGTGCCCTGACTGGGAATCAGACCAGTGACCTTTGGTTTTGCTGGCTGATGCCTATCCACTAAGCCACCAGCCAGGGCTTGAGTCTTGAATATTAAAAACCCATTGGGCCCTGGCTGGTGTGGCTCAGTGGATTGAATGCTAGCCTGTGAACCAGAGGGTTGCTGGTTTGATTCCCAGTCAGTGTGCATGCCTGTGTTTTAGGCCAGGTCCCTGAAACTGTGAGAGAGGCAATACACATTGATATTTCTCTCTCTCTCTTTCTCCCTCCCTTCTCCCCTCTCTATAAATAAATAAATAAATAAATAAATAAATCCCCATTTGGGGCAGCTTCTTGCTTTTCTAGAGCCAGCAATGTTCCCCATGCACGTGGCCTAAAAATGTTGGGTAAAATCAAATGGATCTTCAGGGGCATCAGGAACAGAGTGTGGACTCCTAGTTTTATTATCTTCAAGACATTTTTTAACACAATACTTAATTTTATTGTACATTACTGAATTGGCAGAATAAATTACAATTGATTTTGCAAAAGAAAAATTATAGCCTCATCTCTAATAATGTTATTTTAATTAATGCTGATTTGTTTAACCACCAGGCTTATAACTCAGTGAGAATACTAAATACCTCTCCTTGGTTGAACAGGGCCAAACTTATGATTTTAGCTAAGTTTGCATTCTCATCACTCACTTACGGTATAGCCTATATTCTCATAGGTCCATTTGATTAAAGCACAGTGACAGAGCAGTAACTATTGCAGAGTATTCCTTTGCTTCCTCTTTCACCAATATTTTCTGAAATTCCAAACTTACACCAACAGTTTTTGCCATTCCCACAGTAAGTCTTCCAACTGATCATGTGCGTTCAAGTTCACAATTCCTTTTAGCTCTCAGAGTGGGCTCCATGCTGATGAAGCTCTATGTTGCCTGCTGCAAGACCCTCAGGTGCTGCTGCAAATTCTTCTGTCCTTCTGCTTCCAAGTCACTTCTAAGTTACAGATGGATCAGTCTTAAAGAGAGAAGAGCCCAGAGAGTGAGAGCCCACACTTTGACAATCCAGGGTATCAGCAGTAAGAGAAATGGCCAGGAAAGGAAAGAAAAATAGGAGATGCACTGAAAAAAGAGAGATTAAAAGGGAAGATGGATAGTTCTAAAAACTGTAGACACAGGTTTTTAATAGTATGGTGTGATAGGATTTCTAGTCCTATAAGACTAGATCTTTATTTCTAGCTCTTTTTTAAACTTTATTTATTTAATATATTTTATTTATCTTGATACTACAGTTGTCCCAATTTTACCCCTTTGCCCTCCTCCTCCTCCATCCCCTCCAGCAATGCCCCGCTTAGTTCCTATCCATATGTCATGCATATAAGTTCTTTGGCTTCTCCAGTTCCTTTATTCTTTTTTTTAAACATCCATTTTTTTTTTAAAGATTTCATTTATTATTTTTAGAGAGAGAGGAAGGGAGAGAAGCAGAGAAGGAGAGAGACATTATTGTACGGTTGCCTTTCACCTGCCTCCAGCAACGGACCTAATTGGAGACCTAGCTTGCAACCTGGTTCTATGACCTGACTGGGAATCAAACCAGTGACCTTTGGGTTCGCAGCCTGGTGCATTATACACTGTGTCACCAGTCAGGGCCTCCTTTATTCTTTTTAACATCCCCCTGTCTATTCTGTAACCACCAATGTGTACTTTATTTTTTCTTTTCACATCCAGACAATTCACCATTTAATTACTGCCTTCTAACAGTATCTCAAATCATATTAATACAAAGTTTTCTTCTTATTATTTGAAAATGCTTATGGTAATTCATTTGTTTAAAGCATTACTTTTTAAAGGAATATCAGTTGCAATATTACCAAACACATGCACAAATATATTTACACATATACATATTTTTATACATATTTAAAGTACGTACTGGATTTTGAAGAGTTAATACAAAAATTTTAAACTATACCAATAGCTTATATAATTATTACATGTTAAGTGATAGTATTTTAAATATATTGTGGTAAATAAGTTTTTTTTTTTTTCTTCAATACTTATTTTACTTTGGAATGCTCTTTTTGTGAAATATATCACAGAAACTGTGTAATGCAGAACTCACTTTTGTAAAAGCTGTCCTAAAGACATTGCCAAACCCATAGTAAAAAATGAATTTTGTTTCTTAGGCAGATCTCACCCCCTCCAATAATACAACTCAACTTTATTTTAAACTACTAGAACTACAACTAATTCTTTTTGGAGTTTTCCATCTTAGGTAGTAGATTGATTTTCCCCCCCATGCATAAGTCTTACTTCTTTCAATACCCTCTGTTTTTCCTCTACATGTGTTTTACAAGTTGAAGCCTTCAGTGCTCAGCTGGTCCCCACAGAGTAGAAATTATATCTACTAATTTGAGGGTAAAAAATAAGAAACCTTAGGATTTAAATAATTTTGTAGAATAGCATTCTAGCTATTTTTGGAACTTGTGGTTGACTCCTATGTGGTCCTAAATTAACCACTAAACTATTTAAGAGTCTTTTGAGGTAGAAATTAGGTACATTCACATTTCAATAATATAATTCACTATAGTATTAATATATTTTCCCAAGCATGCCCAGTTTGGGGCCTTCATAACTAAAAATGTGTATTTCCACTATCTATTTTAAAGGAATCCCATCTAAATACATGCAAATATGAGAATATATATTGCCTATGTACATGAATCATTTGGTTTAGTGGTTTGCAACTTCCATACCAGATTGGTCTTTATTCTCAGCATCTTTCTCAACATACCAATTACCAGTTGATTGCTATTTAAAACATAAATTGCTTACAAAATCTATTATACACACACAAATAAGCCCATATTTTGTAATAATAAGATAGCATGAAAGATGGCATGTATTCTATGTAACATACTTCCATATTTTCTTCCTTT
Organism: Noctilio leporinus; assembly: GCA_004026585.1. Classification (NCBI taxonomy): domain Eukaryota; kingdom Metazoa; phylum Chordata; class Mammalia; order Chiroptera; family Noctilionidae; genus Noctilio; species Noctilio leporinus. Next base: position 83,586 of record PVIW01005994.1, on the reverse strand, counting down.
CTTCTTTTTCCTTAACTGTGGTCAATTTTTCTAAGAGTTATTGCAAGTAACATGATTTTCCTATCTTATGGAATAATTTCAATCTAAGAAAACTTATCCTGCAGTGATGCAGATACAAGTAAAATAAAAATTATAGCTTATTTAGTAAAATCTATTTATAACAAGGTTATTTTAAAGTATTCATAAGTTAAAGGCTCTTATTCATTCAGCTACCCTATGTCTTTTGATTGGTGTATTTAATCCATTTACCGTTAAGGTTATTATAGATAGGTACTTAGTTGTTATCTATCTTTCCTTTTGTACCTGTATTCCTCTCTTTCTCTCTAGTTTCTTCATCTTCTTAAAGCAGACCCTTTAAGATCTCTTGCAATGCTGGTTTGGTGGAGATGTATTCTTTTAATCTACTTTTATCTGGGAAACTCCTTATTTCACCTTCCAGTTTGAGTGAGAGCCTTGCTGGATAGCATAGTCTTGGTTGTAGGCCTTTGTTTTTCATTACTTGTAGTATTTTTTTGCCGTTCCCTTTTGGCTTATAGTGTTTCTATTGAGAACTCAACTGATAACCTTATTGGAGCCCCTTTGAATGTTATTTATTGTTTCTCTCTTGTTGTTTTTAGGATTCTCTCTTTGTCTTTGAAATTTGTCATTTTAATTATGATGTGTCTTGGAATGGGCCTATTTGTGTTCATCTTCATTGGGACCACCTGTGCTTCCCATACTTGTGTGACTTTTTCTCTCCTCAAGTTAGGGAAGTTTTCTGTCATTACTTTTTCAAACAAGTTTTCTATCCCTTGCTCCTCTTTCTCTCCTTCTGGTATCTCTATGATATGGATATTGTTACATTTCTTTCTTTCTTTTTTTTTTTTTTAAATATTTTATTTTATTATTTTTAGGAAGAGGGGAAGGGAGAGAGGCAGCGAGGGAGAGAGACATCAGTGTATGGTTGCTTTTCACCTGCCTCCAGCCACAGATCTGACTGGAGACCCAGCTTGCAACCTGGTTATGTGCCCTGGCTGGGGAATCGAACCTGCGACCTTTGGGTTCGCAGGCCGGCACCTTACCCACTGTGCTACCAGCCAGGGCGTGGATATTGTTACATTTCATGTGTCCTGCAGCTCTCTTAAAACTTCTTCATTCTCTTTCAGTCTTTTTTTTTTTTTTTTTTTCATTTTGTTGTGCTGTCTGGGAATTGTTTTTTACATTGACCTCCAGCTCACTGATCCAATCCTCTGCTTTCTCTAGCCTGTGTTTTATTCCTTCTGCTGTGTTCTTCAGTTTGGAAATTGTATTCTTCATTTCCTCCTGGTTCTTATTGATGGTTTCTAGGTCCTTTTAAATGCTGGTGTAGTTCTCATTAAGTTCCTTGTAGCTTTCCTGGAGTTCTTTGTAGCTTCCCTGGAATTGTTTGTAGTTTTCTTTGAACTCGCTGAGCTCATTGAGCTTCTCTATCATTATTTTGAATTCCATGTCTGATAGTGTGCTTGCTTCCATTTCATTTTGCACTCTTTCTGGGGATTTCTCATTTCCTTTTAATGAGGGTTTGTTTCTTTGTTGCCCCATTTTAGGGGACTCTTCTTGTTTACTTCTGCTTCTAGGATTGGTCTGCTTTAACTCACTGTGTTTGTGATGTGACCTTCTATGGTGAAAAGGTGGACATTTTTACTTCCTGGATCCGCACTTGGTGATGCCAGCCAACCAACTATCAGAAATACACTGTGACCTTCAGTTTTTAATCCAATCAACCTGCTATCTGTAGTCAGTTTTAAGCACTTCTGGGTGGGACATCTTAATTCAGTTATTAATCCAATCAACCTGTGATCAGTGGTCAGTTTTAGGCACCCCTGGACGCGGCAGATGTAGTCAGTTGTTAATCCAATCAACCTGTGATCTGAGGTCAGGTTTAGGCTATGCTGGGCGGGGCAGATTAATTCCTATGGGTAGAGCCGTAGCTTCCCCTCAGGCTACCACCCTTTGGAGTAGGGCTGCTCCCTCTGCTCTCCTCCTAAAGCCACTGCCCCAAACCTCCTTAAGTGTCTCTAGTCCACTCTGCCCTTTCTTCGCAGGAACCTAGGGTAAGTGGTGCCAATGTATTTTTGTGCATGGCCACTTTAAGAACTGTGTTTCTTGCTGTCTCTTTTAAGACAGTTAAACCTAGTGGCTCTTTCTTTTTCACAGCTGGGTCCTGTTTTACTCTCAGCTATGCTGACATAGGCTGGGAGCCCAGCTCCAGGGTTTAGAACATGCCCATCTCTGGTGACACCCCTGGCTACTGAGATGTTTCTCCTTCCCTTCAGCTGCTGCCTGTGAGAGGCCAGCTAGTGCTCTCCTAGTTCCAAGGTTCTGCACCTCCTACTAGTCACATTGTGATGAATCAGTCTTTTCTGTTCTGTCCGTGGTTCCAAGGCTTCGTTCCAGCTGGTGTTCTGTTGGTTATTCTTGATGATTTCTCCCCAATTGAATTGTAATTACAGATTGGTCCTGGGAGGAGATTGGTGTAGCTCCATTTACTCCTTCACCATCTTGTTTCTCTCTAGCACTGTTTCTTTTAGAGAAATTAGATTTGACTAGCTCAAGCATCCAGCTACGTTACTTAATTTAATAATGGGACCTTGATTTTCAAAACTAGGTTTTTACTTTAATTCTGTTAATAATATTAATTATATGATTAGTTGGTTAATAAGTCTCCATTTTGCTAGAGTTTAGGCTTTCTGGAAGAAGAGAATATATGAATTTGACTTCTTCCATATTCTGAAACTAAGTGTCTAGCATATGGTAAGAAGTTTTAGTGTTTATCTTCAAGTTATGATAAAAAAATTGTATCTCATATTTGTTGTATTATAATTCTAATTACTAACAAGGTTTGACATTTTTAATAACTGTTAATCATTGTATTTCTTTGTTGAAAAATTTACCCATTTATTATTTGGGTCTTAATTTTTTATTTATATGATGCTGTTAAGTTTTTCTATGACTATTGTCAATATTTTCTGGATCTTTTTACTTTTGTTTATGATGTCCTTTTGAAATGGAGATATTTTAATTTGAGTGTATCTTCATAGTTATTGATTCCTTTCTCTTTTTTTTTAGTGATTTTTTTCACTGCTTCAGGCTTAGAATGTATTCCGTCATGAAAATCAGCATTGTTGGAAGGGGAAAGAGCATTTGCATGGATGTGGAGTTGAGCAGGTGAAGTGGTTTGAAGGAAATAGAAGAAAGCCAGTGAGACTGAAATTCTAAGACAGGGGATAGGTTGTAATAAAGTTAGAAGGATAGCCAGTATCAGACTATTCAGAATTTTGAGGTTGTATTAGGAATTAGTGCCTTTTTATTTCCTGTAAAAAAATATGCAGCTATTGAGGGGTTTTAAATAAGACAGTAATATGGCCAATTTAAAGATCACTCTGGTGGTAATGTGCACAAACATTCAAAGAAGGCAGGAAAGCAAGTAGAATGGGCAGTATAGGTGCTCTCAGTAATATGTGTAAAAGAGACTTCTGTGGCCCAGGTGGCAGAGTGGGTGAATTTCAGAGGTCTATTGTAGAGGGAGACCAGATAGCACTTGAAGTGGGGTTTTGAGGAATATGAAGATGTAAGGAAGATGGCCAGATTTCTGGTCAGCTGCTGGGTGGAGGCAGTGCTTATTGGGATGGGAAACACAGAAGAGGAGTTGTTTCATTTGGGACCTGTTTATGCTTCATAAAATCATAAAAGAGGCCCGGCATGGGAATAAAACCTGAGTCCATGGCTGACAATTAATTAATGTGAGCATGGAGAAATGATGGTTCTAAACTTGGAAGAACTACTGAGATTTCAGATTGACAAAGAAATTCTAGTCCAGAAAAGTTATAAAAAAATTGTACATAGAAATGAAACCATATTTTCTAGAAGTAAAAATTGCTTTGAATTAAAAACACATTTTTTTTTTTTTTTTTTGGTAGTGAGGTCAACTACATATATTCAATTGAGGGTACATAGCACTGCAATGATTCTCTGACTTTTAATATTGGGTCTTTTTTCTTTACTGGAGATTTCACATGGCTTTTCTTCACTCCCTTATTTTTGGATAGTTGTGAAAGCATATTTTACTTATGTTTGCAGGTAGGCTGTATGTTTCTGTAAGTGGTAGAACTCAAAGTAATTACTATTTTCATTGTGCAATAATTGAAATGTTGCTTGTTCTGACTATAAGAGGCTCTCTTTTTTGCATTCCAGTTTTGGATTCACATTTCATGTATTTATACACTGTGCTTGTATCTAATAATAACTTTCTGTTTCAGTTACATTAATGGGAAATCCTGGAGAGAATCTTCAGATAAGAATTCTATGTTGGTGTTATCTTTTAGAGAGACAATCAGAAGCCATTTATCTCCCATGGTTACTCATTGCTTCATATTGTTATTAAAAGTGAATGGTTTGTTTCATCTTGAATATCCTATAGCTTCTGGAGAAAGAGATGTATATTGTCAATATAATATTTATCAGCTTCAGAAGAGGCCCAGTGCTCAGAATATCCCACATTCACTTGATTGTTCTTAGGGAGGTTTAGTGTCTGGTAATGATCATCCTGGCAACAGAATAAGCAAGAAAAATGGGTTACAGTGCTGTTAGAGCAGTGACACCTGGTACTTTCCTCAAATGTTCATATATGAGGTACATAACTCTATGTATAAGAATCACAGTAATTTTTCCAAATTCACTCAGAAAGAGTGAAGGTGGGAAAAGTTGAATCTCTACTCACTCTGTTTCTGGATGAGATCACTGGAAGGAGAAATTTTTGCCCCTCACTGTCTCATGAACTGCAGTTGACAAGTCTCTATAGGCATAAGCAACAACACTTGACAGTTCTTGACTTTTCCTTATTTCTTCAGCAAGAGTGGGCAAAGAACTCTCTAAGCGTCAACCAATCCAAATTTTCTTCATTTGTATTACTTAAATATATTTTTAGCTAGAGAGATAAAACATCCAAAATGACAGTGGTCTAAATGACATAGATATTTATTCTTCATTCTAGTCTAGTGACATTTACAACCTGGGACTGGCATGATAGCCCCATGATCATCAGGTACCAGGATTCTTACCTTGGGGATTCCTATGGTCTGAGTTGATAGCTCCAGTTCTAGTGATGAATCTCACATAACAGCTATCAAAGCACGGAAAGGAGAAGGACGTGCTACTTCCCTTTTAGGGGGATTCCTTAAAATCATATTCATCATTTTCTATTACATTCCAAAGGGTGGAGTTAATATCAAACAGCTACAAGAGATGATGGGTATATCACCTTTATTCTAGGTGGACATGTGTGTGAGGCCACTTTTCAAGAATTGTATTACTTCATTGGACTTTCAGTTTTTGAAGGCTAGACCCATGCTGCATTCTTTTCCCCACATGTCCAGTTGCTTCTAACAAAATAATAAGCTAATGCAAGGGATTTACTTAATGCTATATTAATGCTTGATCTTCCTTTATACCCTGTCTCTTGAACATTGGAATAGGAGTATTTTTAGAGATCCAGCTAATACAAGAAAACTTCACTTTTATGAAACACATCATATTTATTATGTGAGTTTTGAGTACAAAAACATTGTTAGATTCAGCAGTTTACAAGAAACAATGGCCTCAGGACATATGGAAAGGTCAAGGGAAAGTAATTAGTTATTAACTCCCCAGTGATCTACTTAAGCTTTGCTGCAACTGGGTCACACATAGAAGACAGAAACAATTTCAGTCTTAATTTAACCTCTTTGGGACCAGCAATCAAAAGATTACAACTAACTCATTATAGCTCAGAGATTTCATTCTGTAACCATTACAGTGAATTTTCATTACAGGAGTACTTTATTAAACTGTTGAAGTCAAGGAGGAAACACATCTCAAAAATAATGTTCCAGGAGATAGGAAAGAGTTTATACTATAAAATGCATTAAATCCTTTGGGTTGTTTTTTTAAAATTTTATTCTTAAAGATTTTATTTATTATTTTTAGAGAGAGGGGAAGGGAGAGAGGGAGAGAGACATCAATGTATGGTTGCCTTTCACCTGCCTCCAGCCACAGACTGGCTGGAGACCTGGCTTGCAACCTCATTATGTACCCTGGCTGGGGAATCAAACCAGTGACCTTTGGGTTCACAGACTGGTGCCTTATCCACTGTGCCACCAGCCAGGGCAAGTCCTTTGGTTTCTCGAGGCTAAATTCTGGAGCCAGGGTAAGGTTTGCATTTCAACAATAACAGTAACAAGTTGTGCAACTTTGGGGGACTTGTACAACTTCTCTGTAGTATTTTAATTTTGTCATCCACCTATGGAGAAAGCTAATTATTACCCAGTGCCTCACAATAATTCAAATCTGGGGTATAAATCAATTAACTACATGGCAATAATTTTGGAAGAAGAGTTAAGGAAATCTAAAACTTAAAATATAAACTACAGTTGGTAATTTTCTTATTTTTCACTTTTATGTTATGTTTAGCAATAATTAAATGTCAAGAAATATTATAAAAACTTAAGGAATAAGTATTTAAAACCTGAAACTTGTTTTACTAATGAGGAAACTGAGAGGGGTTGAAGGAACAGAATCCAAAATAAATTCATCCCCAAGTCCATCATCACAAATGGCATTGTTGACATTCCTGGAACTAAAATGAGTAATTTTTGATGTGCAATCTTATGCCCCTTCTCTTTCAAATAGTTCATAATATTATTGTTATGGGAGATAATTTAACTTGTGAAGGTAGATAGATCAATATAGAAAGTATTACAGAGAAAAAGACCAAAGTTGGATCAGAAGAAATGCCAATATTTAAAGGGTAGGATAATAAAAAATTGTAAGGGAGGCCCTGGCTGGTGTGGCTCAGTGGATAGGCACTAGCCTGCAAACTCAAAGGTCACTGGTTTGATTCTTCAGCCAAGGCACATAACCAGGTTGCAAGCCAGGTCTCCAGCCATAGCTGGAAGCAAGTGAAAGGCAACCATACATTGATGCTTCTCTCCCTTGCTCACTTCCTCCCTACCCTTTTCTCTGAAACTAATGAATAAAATCTTTTAAAAAAATGTAAGGGAGATAAGAAGTAATTTTAAAAACTTAGAAAAAGAACCAGGAATGTATGTATAGTATTGTGAAAAGAAAAATCTTTGTTAAAAATCGTTGGTGAGAAGTGAGCAAGATCCTTTATTTTGGCAATTAATTGGTTATTGATGAGTAGCATGAAGATTTCACTGGTGGGATATGGTGTATGGGATGGGGGCAGTCAAAGCCATGATGCAGCAGGTAGAGGAGTGAGCACTGGGGCAGTGAAGTAGAAACAGTAAATAGTGATGATTCCTCATGTAAGCTTAGCTATAAATGGGGAGTAAAAAATGCCAGGAGCTGGAGGAGAGAAAGGGTGATATTTTCCAGGAAACCTATCATTCTGAGTCAGAATTTAGTAGGCCCTATTAAGATTGATCCCTATCAGTGTCCTTGCCTTTGTCCTGCTCCAGTCTAAGGTCTTAAAGGATTAGTGCCCCCTTTTATTTCTTTGTCTCTCACCTTTAGTACAGTGACTAGAACACTCAAAATCGACTTGTGGAATGAAGAGAAAAAGTCTATCATGGTATTCCACTGTGAAGCTGGTTTTTATGCTATCCCAGGTACCAGTGCCAAACTTGGATCAGGTCCCTGGTATAAAGATTTTAGAAAGAACGGATGTAGGTTTTATTTAATTATTTCTTTTTCTTTTGCATTTTATGTAATTTTTATTGTATTTTCCCCCATTACCTTTAGTCCTTTTATAGCCCCTCCCCCAGCATTCACCACGTTGTTTCTCCTGTATGAATTCTTTTTCCTTTTTGCTCAATCCCTGTACCTCTCACTTCCCTCTGCCACTAGCTGTCATCCTGCTGTCCATCTATGAGTCTGTCCCTGTTTTCCTTGTTAGTTCAGCTCATTAGATTCCACATGTGAGTGGAGTCATATGGCATTTGTCTTTCTCTGACTGGCTATTTCACTTAAGATAATATTCTCCATGTCCATACATACTGCTACAAAGGGTAAGATTTTCTCCTTTTTTTACAGCCAAGTAGTATTCCATTGTGTAAATATTCTATAGTTCTTTTATTTACTCATTTTCTGATGGACACTTGGGTTACTGTCATGTTTTGGTGATTGTAAATAATGCTGCAGTGAACATAAGGGTGCTTTGTTTTCTCAAATTAGTGTTTTGGGTTCTTTTGGATATAGTCCCAAAAATGGAATGGCTGGGTCAAAAACACATATTAATTTTTAACTTTTTGAGGTAATTCCATACTGTTTTCCATAGTGGGTGCACCAGTCTGCATTCTCACCTACAACAATACACTAGGGTTCTCTTTTCTCCACATCCTTGGTAGCCCTTGTTGTTTGTTGATTTGTTGATGATGGCCATTCTGACAGGTGTGAGGTAGTATCTCATTGTGGTTTTAATTTGCATCTCTATGATCTTTTGCCCTTTTTTAAATTGGGTTGTTTGGGGGTTTTTTTGGTGTTGAGTTTTGTAAATACTTTATAAATTTTGGATATTAACCCCTTATCAGATGTATTTGACATATATGTTCTCACATTCTGTAGGTTGGTTGTCTTTTTAATTTGTTGATGTTTTCTTTTGCTGTCTAAAAAATTTTAATTTGACGTAGTCCTATTTATTTTTTATTTTGTTTCCCTTGCTTGAGAACATATATCTGATAAAATACTGCTTTGAGAAATATCTGAGATTTTGCTGCCAATGTTTTCTTCTAGGATTTTTATGGTTTCAAGTCTAACATTAAGTCTTTAATCCATTTTAAATTTATTCTTGTGTGTCATGTAAGAAGGTGGTCTAGTTTCATTTTTCTGCATGTATCTGTCCAGTTTTCCCAATACCATTTATTTAATAAACTTTCTTTGGCCCAGTGTACTTGCTTACTCTGTCAAATATTAATGGACTGTAAAGTTGTGGGTTTATTTCTGGCATCTCTATTCTGTCCCATTGATCTATGTGTCTGTTTTATGTCAGTACCATGCTATTTTGACTACTATGGCCTGATACTGTGACCTTATACTACAGGTAGCATGATTCCTCCTACTTTGTTCTTCTCTCTCAGGATCACTGTTGCTATTCAAGGCCTTTTGAGGTTCCTTATACATTTTTGAAGTATTTTTTCTAGTTCTCTGAAATATGTCATTTGAATTTTGATAGAAATTGCTTTGACTCTATAGATTGTTTTGGGTAGTATGGACATTTTAATGACATTAATTCTCCTACCCATGACTATGGTATGTGCTTCTACTTATTTATATTTTTTTTTCATTTTTTTTCTTAAGTTTTTATAATTTTTTCCAAGTACAGGTTTTCTTACATCCTTTGTTAGGTTTATTCCTAGGTATTTTATTCTTTTTGAAACAATTGTGAATGGGATTGTTTTCTTAATTTCCCATTCTGTTAGTTATTGGCATATAAAAATGTAGTTGAATTCTGGGTATTAACTTTGTATCCCACTACTTTTCTGAATTCATTTATCAGTTCTAGTAGATTCTTCATGGAATCTTTGGGATTCTCTATGTAGAGTATCATGTCATCTGTGAATAATGACAGTTTTACTAGTTCCTTTCCAATTTGGATGCCTTTTATTTTTTCTTCTTTTCTGATACTGTGTCTAGGACTTACTATGTTAGGTTGAGTAAGATAGGTGAAAATGGGCAGCCCTGTCCTTTTCCTGATCTTAAGGGGAATGCTTGTAGGTTTTACCCATTGAATACAATGCTGACAGTGGGTTTATCATATATGCCTTTATTATGTTTTGATATGTTCCCTCGGTTTCCACTTTGCTGAGAGTTTTTATCATAAATGAGTGCTAGATTTTATCAAATGCTTCTATTGATATAATCATGTGGTTTTTATCCTTTATTTTGTTTATGTGGTACATGACATTCATTGATTTGAAAATGTTGTACCAGTCTTGAATTTCCAGAGTAAGTCCCACTTGATCTATGACCTTTTTAATACATGGTTGTATTTGGTTTGATAATATTTTGTTAAGGATTTTAACATCTATGTTAATCAGAGATATTGGCCTATAATTTTATTTCTTTGTCATGTTTGTATCAGGTTTGGAATTAGGTTAATGCAGGCATCATAAAATCAGTTTTAAGGAAAGGGAGCCTTTCCTCCTCTTGACTTTTTTTTTTTTTTTAATAGTTTGAATAGGAGGGGTGTTGGCTCTTCTCAGAATGTTTGGTAAAGTTCCCTTCTGAAGCCATCTGGTTCAGAGCTTTTGTTTGTTGGGAGTTTTTTGATTACTGCTTCAATTTCACTAGGTGTAATCTTTCTATTAAGATTCTCTGATTCTCACAATACCAGACTTCAAACAATACTACAAGGCTACTATCATCAAAACAGCATGGTACTGGCATAATAATAGACATATAGATCAATGGAACAGAATAGAGAGCCCAGAAATTAACCCAGGACTCTATGGTCAACTCATATTTGACAAAGGGGGAAGGAACATCCAATGGACTAAAAATAGTCTCTTCAACAAATGGTGTTGGGAGAACTGGACAGCAACATGCAAAAAGATAAAACTAGACCACCAACTTACACCATACACCAGAATAAACTCAAGATGGATAAAGGATTTAAACATAAGCAGTGCCACCATAAAGGTCCTGGAGAAAAATATAGGCAGTAAACTTTTTGATATCCTACGCAAAAATATGTTTACTGATACTTCACCAAGGGCAAAGGAAATCAAAGAAGGAATCAATAAATGGGACTATATCAAATTGAAAGGTTTCTGTTCAGCTAAAGAAAATATCAGCAAAATTCAAAGGGAACCAACTCTATGGGAAAACATAATTGCCAATGATACCTCAGACAAGGGTCTGATCTCCAAAATATACAAAGAACTAATGCGACTCAACACCAGGGAGACAGACAGTCCAATTAAAAAATGGGCAAAGGACCTGAACAGACAACTCACTGAGGAAGATATTTCCTTTCTTTTATTCGCTTTGGGCTTTGTTTGTTGTTATTTTTCAAGTTCCTTTAATTATGAAGTTAGATTATTTGAGCCTTTTCTTTCTTTCTTTCTTTCTTTCTTTCTTTAGCTCAGACTGTAATGCTATGAATTTTCCTCTTAGGATTGCTTTTTCAGCTTCCTGCAACTTTTGGATTATGGTATCCTTATTTTTAAAAAAGATATCTTTTGATTTCTACCTTGATCTTGTTGTTGACCAATTCATTGTTTAATAATATGTTATTTAGCTTCCATATCTTTGCATGTTTTCCAGTGTTCTTCTTGTGATTGATTTCTACTTTCATAGCATTGTGGTCAGAGACAATGCTTGCTATTATTTCAATCTTCTTAAATTTATCGAGACTTGTTTTGTGTCCTAACATGTGGCCTATCCTAGAATACATTCCATGTACAGGATGTAAGTTTTAAAGTTTTAATTTAAAAATTTTTTCAACTGAAAAGGCAAACCACCAGTTCTTGTCTCTGCTGCTGCCTACACCCTATGCCCCTTTGCCTTCACCTGGTCTTTTCCCCAGCCTACATGCATCACCTGCGGCTTTCCTGCTATACCACCGGCTTACGAAAATACTGTACTGAGTTATCATTTATCAGAACAATTGCTTTCCATTGTTTGCTGCCTGTACTTGAGTAGAGAGAAATGAATTTGATCAGTGTTTGCCAAAGATTTTAACTTTCTAAGAAAATGATGTCCCAACATCAGTAATTTACAAGATGCATGGACAAATGATGTTTAACATCTGTTCTGTAGAAGAGCAAGCTGTTTCAGTAGTCTTCACAAATGCACCTGAAAAGCAGAATAGACCCACGTTTCACTGCTATTTGGTAAATAGTGATCTGCATTTACAAAAGAGACCTCTTCTCTTTTGTTTTTCCAATCTTAGAGAGCTGGCACTTTATCTTTTGAGCAAATGAATGATAAGTGACCTAAAACTTCATGGTTTGTCCAGGAAATCAGGATAGGAAACTATAAATGATTATTTGCCCCCCTGTGGGTTAAATATCTTATGATCTATCAAATAATGAATGAAATGTTATGGTTAAGAAAGAATATTATGGTGATTATGTGAAGATGTTTTTCACATTAAAAATGGGTTTATTAATAGAATGCTTATAAAGAAAGTTCTAATCTGCAATTCTGTTAAGTGCATTTAATTACCTAGTCAGCCTTTAGAGACCCATGAAGCTCAGATTTAGAAGTGAGAAAAAAAACAATTTTTTATTTTACTCCATACATAGCTAAGAAGAGGATGGCTTTAAAGCTCAAAAAGCTCAGTCTGAAACATAGGTCAATATTGTATTTTGCATTTTATCGCTGGTAATCTAGTGGGAAGAAATACACACATATTCTCTTTGCTTTTTGTTTGGCCTTACATTTACATAATTTTTAAGGGGGTGCAAAGCTAGAAAAAGAGTACAAGATCATTTGTATCATTACAAGATGAGAGTTACATGCCAAGATTATGCAAACAGTGTTCATCACTAAAATTAAAATTAATAGATCTGTAATGGGAAGTAAACATCATTGACAAAGCCTCCTTAAAGATAAGATTACATAACAAAGTGGGGAGGAACATAAAATGGAGTGAAAATAGCCTTTTCAACAAGTGGTGTTGGGAGAACTGGACAGGAATGTGCAAAAAAATTAAGCTAGACCACCAACTTACACCATATACCAGAATAAACTGAAGATGGATAAAGGACTTGCTACCGTAAAAGTCCTAGAGGAAAACATAGGAAGAAAAATTTCAGATATCACATGCCGCAATATTTTCACTGATACTTCTCCAAGGGCAAAGGAAATAAAAGAACAAATAAACACATGGGACAACATCAAACTGAAAAGTTCCTGCTCATCCAAAGAAAATATCAGTAAAATGAAAAGGGAACCAACTGTATGGGAAAACAATTTGCCAATAATACCTCAGACAAGGGTTTAATTTCCAAAATATAGAAAGAACTTAATATGACTCAACACCAGGGAGACAGAGAGCTCAGTTAAAAAAATGGGCAAAGGACCTGAACAGACAACTCTCTGAGGAACACATACAAAGGGCCCAAAGGCATATGAAAGAATGCTCAACATCCTAGCCATCAGAGAGATGCAGATTAAAACCACAATGAGAGACCACCTTATACCTGTCAGAATGGCCATCATTAACATCAACAAGTTGAACAAGTGAAGATGTGGAAAAAAGGAAACCCAGGTGCATTGTTGATGGGGATGCAGACTGGTGCAGCCACTGTGGAAAACAGTATGGAATTTCCTCAAAAAACTAAAAATGGAACCACCTTTTGATACAGCAATTCCACTGCGAGGATTATACCCAAAGAACCGTGAAACACCAAATTCAGAAGAACCTATGCACCCCTATGTTCATAGCATCACTATTTTACAATAGCCAAGTGCTGGAAACTGCCTAAGTACCCATCAGAGGATGAATGGGTAAAAAAAAATGGTACATTTATACAATGGAATACTACACAATAGAAAGAAGCAACTTCTACCTCTTGTGACATGGATGGATTTGGAGAATATTATGCCTAGTGAAATAAGCCAGTCAGTTAAAGACAAATACCTTATTATCTCACCCAATACAGGATACTAATGAACAAAACAAATAAACAAGCAAAACAGCCAGAGGCATGGAAACAAGGAACAGACTTTCAGTGTGCAAAGGGGAGAGAGGAGGGGGAGAAAGAGTCAAGGAATTAGCATGGATGACTCATGGAAATGGACAACATGTGGATTAACTATGGGAGGGGGTATAGAGTGGGTGGGGAAGGGGAAAACAGGGAGGGATGGGATGAATGTAATATAACAGCAATAAAATTTAAAAAGTAAAACTAGAAAAAAAGCTTACAAATTTTAGGGATAATGATTAGCTTCTTTTCTATATGAATAGTTTCATCCCTTCTTTGACATAATTCTTGAATAAGATTCTACATAAAGTAGACTGAACTGACAAAGGTAGGAAATATTTGATGTCACATTCAATATGCATAGGTGTGCCATGGTCAACATAATGGTAGAAATACCATGGGGTCTGCCAAATGAATTTTTAGTGCTGTATTTTTATGTATTTTACTTTCTGGCAAAGCCAGTATTTTGTAAAACAATTAAATTATAATAGCTCCTGTGTAAAATGAGGATATTGGAAAATTTTTATTTTGTCCATTTGGCAAAAACTTCTTTTGTTGACAGTTGTGCTTGAAAATCTCATCCAAAAGAAATGAGCCTTGCATGACTAAGGAACTCAGAATGACTGTATTATATGGTATAATTGACAGTTCCTCTTCATAAGGAAGAAATTATTTATAATTTTTGTGATTGTAGTTATGTTCTAAAGCTCATTTCTCTTGAAAGCTAGCAAACAATTTATTTGGGGGGGCCACTCACAAAAAAGACTATATACTGTATATATATGTGAGTGTGAATAATATAACTTTAGTTATAAATATACTGTTTCTGTTTCTTCACCTGTTTCCATATTCATTGTAACATGAATGTTGTGGAGTGTTTATGAAGAGCTGCTCATATAAAGTAAAGTGAAATGGCTTACTTGTATCAGAAATATAAAGTTTTGTGTTTTTCTGGAAGCAGAACTATTCCAGGAACATAGTCTCAAAGTCAACTAGCCAAGAAAGAAAAGTTTCCATCTTACAAAGGTATACCAAAATTTTATTTTTTCACCATATTAACAATTAGAAAGGTTCATTATATTACTCAAAATACATATGATAAGTGGAAATTCGAAAGTTATAGAAAATTTTAGGTGAGATAAATATCAAGATAGAGTGGATGTTATTCTCATTGTTTTCACTTGACATGGGACATGGCCTAAGAATTTACTTGCTAAGAAGACCACATGATTTTCAAAGGGGACTGAATATTATTGTTACTCAAAATTCCTCGGTATCCTTGGGTGATGCTTTACCATTGGCTATGTGCCATGATATTATTCAAATCAAAATTAGGAAACTGAAGTAAAAATTTTCACATTTCCTGCAAATGACTTTGAAGGCCTATGGTACATATTTATTTATTGTACACCTTTATATAGATGTTTATGCAGGTGGGAGATGGGAGATAGTGGTGGTGGTGGAGGAGGGTATGGGGGAATAAATGGTAATGGCAGAAGGTTTGACTTAGGGTGATGAATACACAGTGCACCTGAAACCTGTAAATTTTTTTCAGGTATCACCCCAATAAATCCAACAAAATGAAAAAAATGTATATGGTATCAGATGAGTACTTGATTTATCAGACTGATCACTTTGTAAGTTCAACATAGAATTGTCGAATCACTATGGTATACACCTGAAACTAGTTTCTTTTATGTCATTATTGAAAAAGAAAAAAATTAAATAGGATATAGAAATAAAGTTTAATTACAATAATCTCTGTTTATTATGATTGTAAAATGCACAAAAATGCTTATTATGTAATGTGACAGTGTAATATCTCTTGATAATAGGTCTATTTCAGAGAAATCTCTCTCTCTCTCTTTCTCTGTCACCCACACCGGCACATCCCAGATAATTCCATGGTCAGTTCACCTGTGCCTACAGGCAGTAGTTTCTATACAGTTGGCTCTCCCTGTGGCAGAGGGGCTGTCTTGATAGTAGCATTTTCTAGTTTCCAAAGTTGAAATATTTCCACCATGGCTGGTTTCATGCTACTGGCATGATATCATTGCACACTGAGGTGGAAAGTGATGCCTGCCATCCCATGTTCCTGCAAAAGAAGGCTGTTGCTCACCACTCTTCATACCCTGTAAGCAAACCTTTTTGGAAATTCAGTCATTTACAGGATCTCCATTAGAGCATTTTCAAGAGCAACACAAAGTACTATGACAGTTATAAAGAAGTGGGATATACATGCATGTCTGTTATCCAAAAGCTTAAAAATAAAACTGGTAAATGGGATGCTTGAAGGAGTGCATCATGATACAGTTAGACATTGGTTGTCTTAATAGTTGCCATAGAAATGCTGAGGTGAGTAAAATCACTTAAGGCTGGATGAGCAGTGCTTTGACTAATTGGTAGAACTTAACCACATGGAACTCTTCAGTGTGCAGACTGTGTCATAAGGGCATATCCTATTCTTTTAAAATTTGGATTGTTATTGTGACTGCATCATGATCTCTTCTAGTTCAGATGCTGTTTCACTTAAGCGTTGCAAGAGACAGTGGAGTTTTGAGGAGAGAGTGCTGTCATCAAAAACTCTGGATTGCAGAGCTGATTTGTTACTTTCAGCTAGAAGGTGTTGGGCAGGTTCCTAAATGTCCTCACTTATCTGAGCTCATATTTTCTTCATATATGAAATATGTGGGGTAGTCCTTTATGAAAATTGTGGTCTATGTTACAAACTTTGAGGAAAAACAGTGTATTCAAATGATAAAAATCAGTTTACAAGTGTACCATGCTGTAATGCTGCTGTATATGATTGGAACAATGGTGATGATGATGATGATGATGGGGAGACAATACAGATGATGATGTAGATGATGATGTGGATAAGATGGTGATAATGGTGATGACGATGTGTGGTATTGCTAATAATGAGGGCAGCAGTGGTGGTGATGACGATGTGTGGTATTGCTAATAATGAAGGCAGCAGTGGTGGTGATGATGTGGATGATGATGATAAAGATAGCTATTATGATTATGGTGATGGTTTGGTCATGTTTATAATGAAGGCAGTGGCAGTGGTGGTGGTGGTAGTGGAGGTGATGATGATGATGATGATGATGATTACGGTGGTGGTAATGGCTATCTACTCTCACTTCAGCTGCCAACCTTAGCGTTTTAGGTTCAAATTTAGCAAATACAGTTTCTTGGGAATTTATTAATTATTGTAAGTAGTTGCACTAGTATGGATTAGTAAAATAAAATAAATTATATTAAAACCCATAGTTACTAGGTTCTTATTCTCCATTTTCTGTGAGGAACCTCCGATGGCACTAAGCCAACTGCAGTTATTTCATGTAGAACTTGGAGATTTACCAACCTACTGTACTCCTCTTGATTATCCTTGGTGTGTTAAAATAGATTTATAAGGTCAAACAAAAAGAAAGGAAATGAAATGATCTAAAAATAGATTCAATTCTAGACAGAAAAGTACAATTTGCAGGAAAAGAAAAATTACCTAATATTTATGTAGATCCTGTTTCTATCACTTCTAATATGGTTTAGTGCCTGCCATATGAAATATTAAATAAGCAGAATCTATAGGAGAGAGTAAGGTGTGAGAGATGGTATTTAATATCTATAATAAGCATGTCTATAAAATGTTGCAGCATGCCTTTTACCAGATGAGAACCTTGCTTATAGTAGAGCAATAATTATGCTTCATTTTATCCCTTATCACAATCTTATTTTAAAATATAACTACAATTTTGAAAAAACTAGAAGACTGAACTGTATTGTTGTTATTTCCATAAGCAATGTCGGGTTTGGTTGGCCATGTGTGAATGTGGTGTGTGTGTACATGTGCATCTTCACATACATACATACCTTATCAACAATGATTCATTTTATTTAGGAGAAAATGGTAAAGAGAGTAATCCATCAGAGTAATTGTTACACTGTGACAATACATTCCAATGCCAAGTACACCCTATAATAGAAATCAGGGTTTTAAATGGTTGTTTTTGTGGGCTAGGGATGACCCAGAATATATGTTCTTTTTCTAACAAAGATTAAATAAAGTATGATGATTACTTATTGGTTCAAATTTATTTGCTGTCAGCTGGTTTTTGTTTGGTCAGCTTTTACATTCTCCTCACGCAGATGTTCTGCTTTACTGGTGAACTCAAAGCTCTTGTGGGAAGCTAATATTGCCAGAAGTATATGGTTACAAATTCTTTGTTTCTGGGGTCATATCTACCAGGAGTTTTATAGCTCTTAACAAGAAAATAAATACTACGTATTCCAGTTATGAATTTTAGCTCATCTACTTACCTTAAGAACATATAGCATATACAAAACATTTTTGTTAACATAAAGGTCTCAACTTGAAAGGTTTTATTACCTTATGAGGTAGAACATAACATGGTGAATTATATTTTATATCATTTAAATATAATATCTAATTTATAGTATATAAGTAAGCCTATAATTTTTGCCTTTAAAAATGCTATTTTAATGCTTAGAGATTTTAAAATACTAAAATTCTCAGAACCAGGCATGCATTTTTATTGTCAAGTCAACTTTTATATTTCTCAAGAGTGTGTAGCAATTTTACTTATACAGGTTTTGAAATTTTATTTTTATACTTTATATATTTATAAATATATATTTATATATTAAAGATATGAATGAATATGTAAATATATATACGCACCATTCCCAACTTTGTGAAACAATGTTTTTCTGTAACATTGAAGCATAGTACCTTTTTAATGTTTTTCTTCATAAAAGTATATATTCTGAGGAGAGAGTTTGTTCATTTTAATTATGTTTGGATCCCCAGTGCTATCATAGTATGTGGCACATAATGAATGCTGAAAATATACTTGTTGAATAAATAAAAGCAGATATAACTAAGCATCTTCCCTCTCCCTAAACATTTCTTTCTCAAGCACATCTCTACTTTTAGACAAGGTCTTAGATAGTTTCATAATTTCTTTACTTATATTTAGGTAAAGTTTGTTATAATTAACATTGAACAAGTAAACTTTAGAGCAGAAGTTGCAAACTAGCAGTTCATGCTGAAATTAACAGGCATCTTTGTTCTCTGAATAAAGTTTAATAAACTTCTACTCTAGTTAAGTGGTACCCATGAGCTCTGTGATTTTACCTGACTTCCTTGGACAGACTGGCAGAGCAGGTGCACCCAACCTTCTGTTGCTCCATGTGCACAACCCGTAGCCAGGTCCAGCCAGATGGTCCCTGCTGAACAGCCAGGCCTTTTCTAGGTCACCATGGCCACCAACCCTACTTCCTGTGACCCTTCACATGAATCCTTTTACTAACCATTTATCCCTTCTGGCTTTTGAGGGCATTTGCATTTTCTGTCTGAATCCAGTGAGCTTGCTATTTGCATGAGATAAAAACTGTCATATTTTGAAAATCTACTAGGGGTCAGACAGTTCTCTTAATATTATCTAATTTACTTCTCAGCACTAACTCAATAGGGCTGGACTTCTTGTTTCTATGTATCAGATTAAGCAACAACAAAACAAAGCAAAACAAAACTCAGATCTGTTTCCAGGGAATATTTCTATACAATTCTTTATGAATAGTTATAGCTGTACCTTAATAACTTAACTAAAGGCAAAAATTTCATTATTTATAAAATTAGTGGGGTTTTAGCCTCTGAAAGCTTTGTAAATTAATTGTCAAGTATTATTAATTTACCCAAAACATATTTTTAATATTTCTTTGTATTCTGAGTACCAAGTGTAGTTATCTCTGCACTCAATAGAGTTGTTGGTGCTTATTCCATAATAAAAGCAGCAGACCTGTGAAGCATTTTAATTCCAAAAAGGCAATATATTATGATAAATATGTGGGTCACATTATATAAACTTCTTTTTTCAAGAAGAGTTGTCTGGACATAAAGAAAATGCAGCAATAGCCTAAGTGGGGAGGATGTGGAGAGATTAAGTCAGTTTGAATTTAAACAAACAAATGAGTCTTGCAAGGTTTCCATGAAACTATCATCTTACCTTAGTATTCAGGTAAAGGAGTTGGAGTGAATAAGATTGTGCATTGTGTGAGAGGAGAGGCTCCAATGAGATCCATGTGGTTAGGATAGCCCTCCTGTACAGAAGGCAGTGAGTCAGAAACTTTGATGAAATTTTTAAAAATTGATCAATGTCTTACCAGCTCTATCCTCATTCTGTTGGACTTCACACTGGCGTAATTAATGCAGCCTTCCACAAGTTATTCGCACTCCACTCATCGGCTTCTACCTCCAGTTGATTTCCTCTTTTGTATACTCTTGTTTATTGATTTACAGCAGAAGTGTGCTTATGTGTGTTTGTTCATTTTATTGCCACTGTCTAGCTTCAGTGTCAAATCTTTGTCTTATACCTAGGGATAGCTACAGCTCCCCAGCTAGTTTTGCTGTCTCTAGTTTCAAGTTCATCCACCACAAAGGTGTCATTCATATTTATCTATTTTAAAGACAGGTTATTCTCCTGCTTAAATCCTTCAACAACTCTCCATTTCCTAAAAATTAAAGTTCAGCAACTTTGTTCTGCAATGAAGAGAGGTAACATTTAGCCACTGCCCAACCTTTTATCTGGTCCTCCCCTCCTCTTATTTTCTATATCATCTAAGATAAACAGTTTCTATTTGTCCCCAAAAGACTACTTAATCCCCAGCTCATTCCTTATCCTTACTCTTTATACAACTGACTTTGTTCATCCATTGAAAATCAGTGTATTTATCCCATTACCCAGAAAGATCTGACCACCCTGCCACTCTTACCAACTTGAATTATGTGTTTCACTTTCATTATTCTGAAGAATTCCAGGCAGGAGAATACCTCAATGTCCTAACTCCCAGACCCTGCAAACACATTACCTTTCATAGCAAAAGGGACTTTGAAAATGTGATTAAATTAGGAATTTTGAGATGAGAATGTTATCTTGGATTCTGGGTGATCCCAATATCATCTAAAGGTACTTATGAAATAGAGCAGGAATGTCAGAGTGAGAGAGAGATTAGAAGGTACTATTGCTTATTGCTGGCTTTGAAGATGGAGGAAGGGGTTAGAAATCAAGAGATGCAGGAAGCCTCTAGAAGCTGGAAAAGGCCAAAGAAACAGACTTTCCTCTGGGTGTTCCAGAATGAATATAAAACTACTGATACTTGGGTTTTCTTTTCTCCAGGTAAAACCTACTTTGGATTTCTGAGCTTCAGAAATATATAATAATGTGTGTTGTTTTATATCAAGTTTGTAATAATTTCTTATTGCACCAATGGGAATCAATACAAGATATGTAGATGAGAGGGGTCATATTTGATGTGTAAGTAAATGAAAGATAGAACAGAGCATATGATGGAGCATATTAGATTTCATACTGAAGGTATGAGGGGAAGTCCTTAGAAGAGAACGAAAATTGTATTGGTGGGACTATGGGAATGGGGAAAGAGGAAGGAAGACTGATGCTTGTAGATGTATGAGACTGAAAACTTTCAGATTGTTGAAATAATAGAAATAATATAAAAATGCCAATAAAATCCCAACCCAACTCCTATTACACTAGAAGACATTAGAATGTGATTATAGGTTAAAAGAAGTCATAGGATGTGGAATTCTCATTCATTGCTACTGGGAATGCAAACTGCTACAGCCAGTTTGGAACACAGTTTTACAGTTTCTTACAAAATCAAACGTGCTCTTACTGTATGATCCAACCATTGTGCTTTTTGCTATATGTTGACACTAAAAAACCCTGCATGTGGATATTTATAGTCACTTTATTCATAATTGCCTGTACCTGAAAGCATCAAGATGTTCTTTGGTAGGTGAATGGATAAATACAAAGTAGTACATCAGAAAATGAGCTATTAACTCATGCAAAGATGTAGAGCAACTTTAAATGCATGTTACTATGTGAAACAAGCCAATCTGAAAAAGCCACATACTATATGATATTCTGGTAAAGGCAGAATTCTGGAGAGAGCAAAAACATCAGTGGGTGCTAAGAGTTGGAATCGAGGAGGGATGAAAAACATTTTTAGGGTAGTGAAAATACTCTGCATAATACTGTAATGGTGGGTACATGTGAACCCTAATGTAAACTATAGAGTTTGTGTCATGGTGATGTGTCAATGTAGGCTCATCAGTTGTAACAAATGCACCACTCTGGTGGGGGATGATTGTAATGTGGGAGGCTATGTATTGTGGGGACAAGGGACATATAGGAAATCTCTTATTCCTTCAATTTTACCATAAACTTAAAGCTTCTCTGAAAAGAATAAAGTCTTGATTTTTAAAAATCATAACAAATTTGGCTTAAAATTGAAGCTAATTTTGGTAATAATCCAAAATAAAAAGAATGACCATGAGCCCAAATTCTTTGCAGGGTAATTTCTTTGGTGCAGATTCTCTGACCCCTCCCTGGGCAAGATACTCTGGACTTCTGTCTCTTTGATGGTTCCTGTGCTGAATTCAGCTCTGTCTTATAGCCACAGTGCCGATGGGGCCAGCTGGCTGGCTCACTGTGTCATTGTCTGTGCATCCATGACCTCAGTTGCTGGTGGGCAAGGAGCGGGCACAGGAGCAATGAGGAGAGATAGTGGGCCTCCCGGAACGGTTTAGCTACTGGTGACACCACTTCTCTCCATTTGCTGCTTGACAGAGCTGCTTGGGGTGCCATTTCCAATGGTGTCTTCTCTTGGGCAGCAGTGTAGATATTCTTGGAAAGCACAAAAAGTCTTTGCAGCTCCTTGGTAGTTCAGTTCTACTGTATCTATGAGCTTTTAACTCAGATATCACTCATGGGTAAAGACACAGGTCATGTATGCTCAAGTAATGTCAGAAAATTATATTGCAAGTGATTTTGGCACTTATACTTAACACCTGGGACCAGAAAATGGAGTCTTTTGTTTTTTAAAGAAAGTATAAAAATAATTTTCTTCTCACCTGCTAGAGTACAAACAAAATTTAAAATAGAAAGCAAGCTGGTGATGTTAGATCTGCCATTTGTATTGTCATGACTTTTAACTAAGGCAAATAATGTTGAATCATTTATAGCACTTAGAGATTATTTAAGTTATAATGTTTGTGGATCTGTAATAGAAATAAAGTGAAAAAGGAAAATAATGATTATCATTTATCTTTATTCTATTATACTTACCAAAGCTATTCCTTTCTTCTAAATTTGCTTTTTCAATTAAAAAACATTTATTGAGTCCCTGCTAATGCTTTGAAAGTAAATTATTGCACTTGGGAGAAAAGCATCCCATTATTTTTCTCTTTTGTTCTTTGCTAAAAATGTTAACTTGCTCTTTGAGAATGCATCTTAAAGAGAAATACTATAACTACAGGAATGATTAAAATGCACCTAATATTTTACACATTTGATAAACACCAGTGTCAGGAAACCTATGCTTTGTGGCACCAGCATTGTGCCTCTGCCTTTTTATGAAAACTTCCATTTAAGAAAAAAATATTAAGTTAAAAAAAAGAAAACTTCCTTGTCATTTGTAAAAACAAACGAACAAAAAACAAAACACATTGTCACCTTTGACAGAGCAGCTACTACTTGCCTACCTTCACATGCTCGTTTTTCTCTACTTTTCGAAACTATTGGAGTTCTGAAGAATCCATCTGTTCCATCTTCATCTGTTTTCATACATTATAGTCCCCCTTTTGATTTCATCTTGCAACTGTGCCCAGTAACTTTCTTATTCACATGTTAGCGCCCAAGTTATTTGTAAGTTTCAGCCTCATCTACTCAACAGTCTAGTGGGCGTTTTCCTGTGGGTTGCTGCTGTGATCTGAGGTTGAACTCCTGCTTTATTCCACTATGAAAAACCTGCCTGGTCTAGTTGGAACTCTGACGCTTCATTATTAATTTTCTCATCACCTACTCTTGTCCACTTATTGTCTCTTACATGTTTCCATCAATTCTACAGGTAAGGCTCTCATTTTGCCTTCTTTATTTTTCTATTAGAGTTGCACAATACTCTTTTAACTGTCCTTTCTACCTCTAGTCTGGGTCCCTTTCAATTCATTTCCATTGGTATTCCAGAATTATTCCACACATCCTCATAGTTTTGTTCTTTAAAATCTTTCCATGATTCTGTATTGCCTAGAGGATGAATTCTGCACCCTTAATCTTTGTAGGAAAGGCTTTTTATGATTTGATTTATTTTTATTCAACTTAATATTCTGTGATTAATATCTAATATTCTAAGAACACTAAATGTCCTATGTTTTGCTCATGGTTACTCTTGTTTGGGGAATAATCCTGATGTATGGGCAGTTTCCAAATGCTGTACCAGCTAGGCTATCCCGTAGATTGCAGAACAGAAAAGCTAATACATTAAATTAAAGTGTATAAATCATTCTGTTCACTAACTTAATTTAAAACATACAATAAAAGCAAGGGGAAAGAGATGAGTGGTAGGTGCATGTAGGCAGGGGACCATACTGGTTGAGTCCTAGGTTGGTGGTGGTGGTGGTGATGATGATGATGATAATGTTGATGATATGTGGAACTGAATGAAGTTTGATCCAAGAGTTCATGGACAGAAGATGCCATGGGCCAATGCCATGCATGTACTAAATATATTAGCCAGTTTATCTGGCTACAGCTACCACTTGACGTTAGCCTGGTGAACAGCTAAGGGCCTTCTGCGCTTTCCTTGGGTTGGATACATGTGGAGCCTGAGTGGGACTATACTGAGCATCACCAGTAGGTGGTTACACCACTGGGGTGGCAGAGTTGATAGCCCAGAAGTTTCAAAATAATGGTTTAGTTGTGCCACCTTTATTATCTGTACACATTACTCTTGTTTGTTGAAGCATATTTTATTTTTATTCATTTCCTCTACCTTTGGCATGCTTTACAGCTCACTAATACTCTTCTCAGTTATGCCTGTGTTGCACAAGTTTCCTCCTTACACATTATCTATAATTAATGTATCTCATGCATGTTGCCTTTATCTCACAAACTACCAGCTTACCTACTTTTTACATTGAACTCTTTTTATGAATTCATCCAACATGTTTGTTTTCTTATATCAAAGTTAAATACTCTAAAACACATTCTCAAATGCACATTGTCCAATACCTACTACCTAGCTCCACCCTCCTATCTTATCTGTCTGCCTTCCATTTGCTAGGCTAATTTTCACTCACCCTTCAAGGTCTAGCTCTTTCTCTCCTCCCAAAGACTCTTCCATGAGCCTACTGGTCTGGATCACAAGCCCTAGAAATAATGCTCTCTTTGTCTTCATCTGTCATAGCATTTGATCATAGTTTACTGTATTTTCACAATTACTGTTTCATTCTCTCACATTACATTGGGAACAGCTTTGGGGAGAAATTTTATCTTTTATCTATTGGATTTCTGAGTTATCCCAAGCTGAGTTATTACACATGTGTGAGGTTATGGTGTTGATAATAAACACTATTTCTATAGTTTTATTTCTACCCCCAGTTGCAAATATTATTGTTCCACTTCAAGACTGCCCCTTTTTCCATTATGTAAGAAATCCCCAGAGGTATCACATGTGTGTTTTATTGCATAGTCTTTTTAGCTACCCCATGGAGTTGTTACATTTCTGTTCTTCCATCAGTTCCTCATATCATCTGCTGCTGGTGACTCCAGTGCCCTGAGAAATGAGCAGTTTGAAACCATCCCCATGCTGAAGGCATTCACTCTGAAGTTGAGGTGCATTATTTCCAATATACTCCCTAGTCACACAGACAGTGCTCTCTCAAAGTTGCTTTAGCATTGGTTTTCCTTGATGAGTCATATGAAACTCTTTGAGGGGAAGTCTCTGCATTTTGGGATGCATATTCTCAATGATTTAAACTCTCTTCATGACTACAATTCAATGCTCTTGATTTGCACGCAAAATATAGAAATCGTGTATTATGGTAATACTTTCACTTCATGAAAAATTTGTAGTATGACCTCTGTTATACCACACTGTCATTTTACTTTGACTCTTTTTGGGGGGTGCCTTTTTGTCTTTGTGAGGTTGGATCATTTTCTTTTTTCTTTTTTTTTTAATTTAAATTTAATTTTATTGTTGTTGTATTACATCCATCCCCTTTTCACTCCCCTCTGCCCCCTTCCCCACCCACCCACTTCCCCACCAAAGTCAATCCCACCTGTTGTCCATGTCCATGATTCTTCCATACTAGATTCTTGTCTAAACTGCTCTCCTTCTTTGCCTCTGCCTCTCCCCACCCCTTGCCCCCACTTCCCCCTGCCCACTGAAGGCCTATTCACTGTATTCATATATCTGGTTCTATTTTGCTTGTTGTTTGTTTTGTTCATTATTGTCCTGTAATGGGTGAGATCATATGGTATCTGTCTTTCACTGACTGGCTTATTTCACTAAGCATAATACTCTCCAGTTCCATCCATGCTGTTGCAAAGGGTAGGAGTTCCTTCTTTCTGTGTAGTATTCCATTGTGTAAATGTACCAAAGTTTTTTGGTCCAATCATCCACTGATGGGCACTTAGGCTGTTTCCAGCACTTGGCTATTGTAAATAATGCTGCTATGAACATAGGGGCTATGAACATATGAATTGGTGTTTCAGGATTCTTCGGGTATAGTTCTAGTAGTGGAATTGCTGGATCAAAAGGCAGTTCCATTTTTATTTTTATAAGGAAACTCCATACTGTTTTCCATAGTGGCTGCCCCAGCCTGCATTCCCACCAAAAGTGCACGAGGGTTCCCTTTGCCCCACATCCTCTCCAACACTTGTTGTTTGTTGATTTGTTGATGATGGCAATTCTGATAGGTGTGAGGTGGTATCTTCTTGTGGTTTTAATTTGCATCTCTCTCATAGCTAGTGATGTTGAGCATTCTTTCATACACCTTTGGGCCCTTTGTATGTCTTCTTCAGTGAGTTGTCTGTTCAGGTCTTTTGCCCATTTTTTAATTGGACTGTCTGTCTCCCTGGTATTGAGTCACATGAGTTCTTTATATATTTTGGATATCAAACCCTTGTCTGAGGTATCATTGACAAATATGTTTTCCCATACAATTGGCTCCCTTTGAACTTTGCTGGTGTTTTCTTTAGCTGAACAGAAACTTTACAGTTTGATATAGTCCCATTTGTTGATTTGTTCTTTGATTTCCTTTGTTCTTGGAGGAGTATCAGTAAACATATTTCTGCACAGGATATCCAAAAGTTTACTGCCTTTATTTTTCTCCAGGACCTTTATGGTGGCACTGCTTATGTTATCCATCTTGAGTTTATTCTGGTGTATGGTGTAAGTTGGTGGTCTAGTTTTATTTTTTCCATGTTGCTGTCCAGTTCTCCCAACACCACTTGTTGAAGAGACTCTTTTTACTCCATTTGATGTTCCTTCCCCCTTTTTTCAAATATTAGTTGACTATAGAGTCCTGGGTTAATTTTGGGTTCTCTATTCTGTTCCATTAATCTATATGTCTATTCTTATGCCAGTACCAGACTGGTTTGATGACAGTAGCCTTGTAGTATAATTTGATGTTCGGTCTTGTGATTCCTCTTACCTTGTTCTTCTTTCTCAAGACTGCTGTGGCTATTCATGGACATTTTTGGCTCCATAAAAATTTTTCAAGTATTTTTTCTATTTCTGTGAAGTATGTCATTGGTATTTTAATTGGGATTGCATTGAATATGTAGATTGCTTTGGCTAGTATGGACATTTTAATGATGTTAATTCTTCCCATCCATGAACATGGTATATGCTTCCATTTATTTGTGTCTTCCTTGATTTCTTTCTTCATTGTTCTGTAGTTTTCTGAGTACAGGTCTTTTACCTCCTTGATTAAGTTTATTCCTAGGTACTTTATTTTTCTTGTTGCTATGGTAAATGGGATTTGTTTTCTCGCTTCTATTTCTGTTGTTTCATTATTGGTACACAAAAATGCTTTTAATTTCTGGATATTGACTTTATACCCAGCTATTTTGCTAAATTTGCTTATTAGGTTGAGTAAGTTTTTGGTGGAGCCTATTGGGTTTTGTATGTACACTATCATATCATCTGCAAATAATGATAGTTTGACTTCCTCCTTTCCAATTTGGATACCTTTGATTCCTTTTTCTTCTCTGATGGCTATAGCTAGAACTTCCAAGACAATGTTGAATAGAAGTGGAGAAAATGGACAGCCTTGTCTTGTTCCTGATCTTAGGGGCAAAGCTTTCAGTTTTTGTCCGTTAAGTATGATGTTGCCTTCAGGTTTCTCATATATGGCCTTTATTATGTTGAGGTATGCTCCCTCTATTCCCATTTTGCTGAGTGTTTTGATCATAAATGGTTGCTGTACTTTATCAAATGCTTTTTTTTTTCAGCATTTATTGATATGATCATATGGTTTTTGTCTTTCATTTTGTTGATGTGGTGTATTACAGTTATTGATTTGTGAATGTTGTGCCATCCTTGCATCCCTGGGATGAAGCCCACTTGATCATGGTGTATGATCTTTGGAATGTACTGCTGAATCCTGTTGGCCAATATTTTGTTGAGAATCTTAGCATCTATGTTCATCAGCAATATTGGCCTATAGTTTTCTTTCTTAGTTGTGTCAGATCATTTCTCTATAAGCACCTATCTCAGAGTTCATTTGTGCCTTGATTCACTCCCTTTATGACTTTGGCTCCCTATTCTAAATTAATTGTACCATCCCCTTCAAGTACAAGTCATGTTCTTATTACTGTCTTTTGTGTGCTTTGGGATAGTTTTAATAATTTCCAGCTTCCACCAGCTTCTCTGATATACATTTATCATCTTATATTGAAAATGAAGTGTCTCCACTCATCTTTTGGTGATACTGATGAGATCTGGGTATTATCTCACAAGTGCAAACTTCTCAGACCATAGAGGAATCTCATTTATGTATTTATTCTATTTGCTAGCATTGAACATCACATATAGTTTTTGGAGTCCTGTCACTTTAAACATTTTAAAAATTATTATTTTAAATCATTCTTGTTTATTCTATTTGGCTTAATTTTTCCCCTTTGCCCTCCTCTGCCAGCCTAACCCCCACTCCCACAGTTGTTCCTGACACTTGTTCATGTCCATGGGTCATTCATACATGCTCTTTGACTAATTTCTTCCCTCTTTTCCACCATTACCCTCTCTTCCCACTTTCCCCCTGGCATCTGTCAGTCTGTTCCATGTTTCCATGTTTCTTGTTCTGTTTTGCTCATTAGTTTATTTCATTCATTAGATTCCTCTTATAAGTGAGATCATATGGTATTTTTGTTTCCCTGACTGGCTTATTTAACTTATCATAATAGTCTCTAATTCCAACTATGATGTCACAAAAGGTAGGAATTTCTTCTTTCTTTCTGCTGCATAGTATTCCATTGTGTAAATATACCACCTTTTTTTTTTTTTTTAAATTCACTCATCTACTGATGGACACTTATTTAGGCTGTTTCCAATACTTGGCTATTGTAAACAGTACCACTGTGAACATAAGGGTACATAAATTCTTTTGAATTTGTGTTTTGGGGTTCCTAGGGTATATTTCCAGCAATTAATGGGCTAGTCTCAAAAGAGAATTGTTAAATATTTGGACCTGTGTGTATTCTTTAAACCAATTTTTACCATTTTTTTCCAGCCATTAAACAAGCTTATCAGGTGCTCATTGTGAGCTAAGCTTCCTTTAGAAGTCAATTAGAGTCATACATGCACAAGTAAGTTGAACACAGATGGTGTCTGCCAGAGTATAAGCAAAATGGAAAAGGTCTCTGAGGAGCAATGGATTTCAAATACTTTTTATGATGATGCACATTAAGTAATACATTTAACCCTGTAATAAACATATTTATAAAACACATATATGGATACTTATAACTGAAACATAATTAAAACTGAAACAAGTTTCACAAAATTCTACTTATTTTACTATAGGAGATGGTCTCTATTTGAAGACTGGAAACAATGCTAGTTGCCACCCACTAAATTAGTTTCATGAACCACAGTTTGTACATTGTTGTGACTTACTTGAAGTTGGGGACAATAGCCATTGATTTCACTCCTCAAACTGGAAAATGGTATGTTTATGTGAAAACTGTAAACAAGAAGAAGTTTTCAATTATGTAAATAAAATGGGTGAAAACAGGCAAATAAATTATTCAAAAGAATTAATTGGAATTTTTATACAGTGCTGTTTCTTATAAACACAGAGGTTATGAAAAGAAGAACTTGAGTATATATCTTCATTTACCCTCACTTAATTTCATTTTCCTGTAGTGATGAAAAGCAAATATAAAATTATATATACATATAAAATAGTTAGATGACAGATGCATGCATATGTTTTCACATAATGGGGCTATATGATAACTGGCTTGAGTCAGACAACCAACACTAAGCATCCCTTGAGTAATTAAGGTAATCTTTAATTAAAATCTTATTTTCAATTTTCTTAAAGAATCATTCCAAATATTTGGAAGCTTTTCAGCATAATGGGAAAAATGTGATTTTAGTTTTTCTCAAAGTGAACTTGAAGTATTCCCCTAGCAAAGATAAAGATGCCAGGGTTTCGAATGCCTGCACTCTCCTTCCTATTCAAGGTGTTCATTGTGCCAAGTTTACCTGCTTTACTTTGAAGTCTTTGGTGATTCTTGCTGGCTCCCTGACTCCCATTGAATTTTGTCCTGGGACAAGTCTCCCACTCTTCTGCCTTTTCACATTTGGGAGGGTGCTTACCATGAGCACAAGCATCCTTTATCAGGTTTCCTTAGCCCCACTTTGAATCAAAGGGCGAAGCTGCTGACTCTCCTGAGGGAGGGATCCTTAACAGGGTCTTCTCACAGAAGAATTGCAGCTATGGAGAGAAATGCATAGTGGAGGACTCTCCATACAGTGTTGGCAGATAAAATCTGTGTCTGTGGGAAGAGGAGTGGCAGGCATTCACTGTGGGTGGCTCAAGCCACCCATTCCACCCAGCTTCAGCTCATGGATTATAAATGCATGCACCCTTGGGGTGCTTTCCCAGCATGGCTGCCAGAGTTGTGTCCTCCACTTGGCTCCTGCTGGAAGCTACATAGCTCCCATGGGGTAAAGACCTGCTCTTGAGGAAAGTGATCTGTGAGAGAACAATGCAAATCCCAAGGAAGGTGTCATATCTTGTACTGTGCATGCAATGTACTAAACTACTGCTTCTCTCACTTTTCAGATGTTGGTGAGCACAGGTGAGTACATGTGGCTGCCTTTCCTCACAAATGAATGCAACAGTGGACTGATGACATGTTTGCTTTTTCTTCATTTTCTATACACGTTTCCTCGATAGTTCTGTTGTGCATTGAAGTGTGTCACCCAAAATGCTGTGTTGAGCCTGAACCCCCACTAACTCTGAATGTGACATTCTTTGGAAATAAGGTCTTTTCAGATGTAATTAGTTAAGATGAGTTCTTAGAGCAGCCCTAATTAAACATGGCCTTATAAGAGACGCAGACACAGAGGAAAGGCAGCCATGTGAGGACAGAGGCAGGGACTGAGGTTAACACAAACCAGGGAGCACCAAGAATCAGTGGCAGCCACCGGAGGCTAAGAGGAAGGCATGGAACAGATTCTCCCCTAGACCGTGGCCCTGGTGACACCCTGATTCTGGACTGTTAGTGTCCAGAGCCAGGAGAGAATAGTATTATTTATTAATAGCTTTAGTTTTAGAGAACTGCCTTTTATTTAAAAGTATAATATTGTGACTAGATATTAAGCTTAAAAATTAGTTACCTAAATGTTGTTCAGGGCAACTACAGACCCTCTAATACCCTTAACAATGGTAATGCATGTTAGCACTTGTTGTTTTCTTTAGGGCTTTCTGAATATTTTAGGTATGCACCAAAACTAGTCTACAGCAGAAACATTTAACCTTAGACTTGCTTTTCTTGAATTATCATTAATTGAAATTAAAATAACAGTGTTACAATATCAGGCTAAGAATAAATGGAAAAGACCCATCTATAAAGGAACAGTATTTTTATTTGCATGAGGCCCTTCACTATATACTGAGACCTGAATAGCAAAGCTTGGCTAGCATGTTACAATGTTGCAGAGTTGCTATGGCAATATCAAACCATGAATGGACCACCTCCCAGAGACAGGGAGGTGAGTAAGTGTGAAATTGATTCAGATGTACACAGGAATATGCTCAAGCTAATTTGTCAGGATAAAATTTCTGGTAGGAAACTGCATTTTTAATTAGACATAATGAATGTAATACTAAGTATTTACTTTGGATATTCTAGTAAAATGGTATTTAAAAATTAAGTGAATTATGGAAATTTCATGAGTTTTATGTATGCTGTGAATATATTTCAGGTTACACTGATTTTGTTTCCATTAATTTAAATTTGGATATTTAAAGTAGAATTTTACATTTCATATGAATATTCTTGTTATATCCTCGTAATGCTAAATTGCCTTTATTTGCTCATTTTAGACAAACATGTTTAGAGAAATGATTTTTTAGAGAAACACAAGTGAAAGTTGTTATGTGTATGTTTTATTTATAAATTGCATTTTGCACTGAGTAGAGTAAAATGTCACAATTAGTACAAATCAGTGAAAAATTAAACATGTTTTCATATTTTAATACTTAAGCTATGGTCAAGCTCTAAAAGAACTTATTCACATGACATATTCTTCATGTTTAGAAATCATTTTTAGCATGTCATTATTATATAGTGTTACTCTAGGTTCAAAGTATGTCTTGAATTTGGTCAATGTCATCCTTTATGATAAATGGTTTATTTTGAATAAACTGATAAAATTGATGTATTTGCTTTAAAAAAAATACATTTACTAGTCTTTGTTTCTTTCATTAAGGTTTCTGAAAACACTAGAAGACAAAGAAGGATCTATAATCTGGAATTACTGAAATGCCTCTAATATTTAATGCAGTTTATATTAATGAACAGGTGGATGTAGTTTGCTACATGAGATAACTCATGTTGGTACTTGCATTAGCTTTTGTATAAAGTTGCTCATCAACAATGGGTTAACAGAATATATCTATCAGCCATAATCAGTTTGAACCTAGAAGGTGTCTAATCTTCTAGACATCTTACCTACTAAGAGCTGTCTACTTTCCCATTTGTTTGACTTGTAGAACAGAAGACCATGACTTGTTTACATAACAGAAACCATTATTTGCTTTCTTTTATTCTCATGGCATAGGCTCCAAGGGCAACATTTGCTGGATCCCAGTGAAACTCTTGCTGTTGATGCATTTCTTCTTGGGAGATAAATTAAACTCTATAAACTAAAGCTATGCTGCCTGGGTATTTTTTTTTTCATGACTTTGAATTGATTTTTGTTGTGAAAATACATGTTTTAACTAAAACTGTGGTTAGGTATTACAGAATGTGCTCTGTTTTATTACACGGCCTGAAACTGTGATCACACAGTGACTTTTAGAGGCACTAAAATGATACTGTAGATAAAATTGCACTTGGTATTGAGTCACACATGTATTCATGTCTGTGTAAGTGCCAATACCTACTTCTTGTGTGTAAACCCATTTAGAGCTGTGAATACCCACAGTTAAGGAAAAATTTATATTCAAAATACTAAAGACATGCTTCTCAAGCAAGTAAATCAAATGTATTCTCTAGTATAAAGCACTTTTAGAATAATGTTTTTGTGTTTTTGTTTTGTTTTTTGGTATGAAGTCAGCAAGCCTTTTCAAAGTGGAATCTCAGCCTCACTTTGTTAATGTGTTTACGGCATTTCTGAATCTGGACTCTGTTTTATACTGGACCTTCTAGTTTAGTTTTACTTGCCCAAGTATGTTTTTCCATTGAAGGTATCCAACTGTTGGAGGGCCTAAGAAGAAATAGGAAGAGTAGAAAAGGGATTATTCATTTTAAAATCACTCCCACAATGCGCACAGGCACGTTAGATACAGCTTTTAGGGTTGTGACAATTTTTTTTAAAAGATTTTATTTATTATTTTTAGACAGTGGGTTAAGGAGACAGACATCACCTGCCTCCAGCTACGGACCTGGCTGGAGAACTGGCTGGAGAACTGGCTGGAGACCTGGTTGAAGACCTGGCTTGTAGCTTCATTTTGTGCCCTGACTAGGGAATCAAACCTGTTACCTTTGGGATTGCAGGCTGGCGCCTTATCTACTGAGCCACCAGCCAGGGCTGTGACAATTTACTAATGATAATAAGGAAAGTTATAAGCACTCGTTACTGTACTTGCAGCTAAACATGGCTTAATAGACAATTGTGATACTATTTTGATATATGGACTAGCTCGGGTCTGTGAATTTTTTTTTGTTGTTGTTAACAGTCTATCATGGGCACAGGCATTGACAAGATGTGCTTAGAAATATTTAGACCAATGTGGCACTGGTGTGACATCCAACTGCCTCTTCAGAGAATTCATTTCATGAGTATTGTTGAACCTGCCTGATGTGTTGCAAGTGGTGTGAACTGCATACATTAGTAGGGCCATACAGTTTTTTCTTAATCCTCACCTAACAATATGTTAACTGATGAGAGAGAGTGAGAGGCAGACAGACATTGCCGTAAGAGATAAGTGTGATTGGTTGCCTCCTGTATACACCCTGACTGGGGATCAAACCCCCAACCTAGCTATGTGCTCTGACCAGGAATCAAACCTGCAATCTTTATGGGCATGAGATGATGCTCCAACCAATTGAGCAACCTGACCAGAACTTTATATATATGTACTTTATTTTTATCACTTTACTGAGGTAGGATTAACATATAAAACCAGTATATTTTAATGTACACAACTCAATGAGTTTGGGGATAAGTATACATCTGTGAACCATCACCAAAATCAAGGCCATAGATATATCCATCTCCTTCCAAAGTATCCTCCTTCCCCCTTTATTATTACTATAGTTATGTTGTAGTGTGTGTGTGTGTGGGGGGGTAAGAACCCTCAAGAAAAGGTCTATTCTCTTAGCATATTCTAAGTAAGTATGTAATACAGTATTGTTAGCTATTGGCACCATGCTAAATAGTATATCTCTAAAAATTATTTATGTAGCATAATTGAAACTTTGTAACTATAGACATTCACTTCCCTCTTGTAACCAACTCTGCTTCTGAGTATGATTATTATACGTAAGTGTGATCATGCAGTATTGTTCTTTCTGTGTCTGGTTTATTTCACTTTGGATAATGTCTCTAGGTTAATCCATCCATATTATTTCAAATATCAGAATTTCCTATGTTTTTAAATCTGAATAATATTCTGTTGTAGTGTCCTTATCTGTTCATCTGCTGATGGACATTTAGGTTGTTTCCACCAGTTGGATATATTGAATAATGCTGTGATGAACATGGGGGTGCAGATATCATTTCAAGATCCTGATTTCAATTGCAGAACCACATATTTATCCATAATTTTTTTTTTGAAAAATGTCATTCACACAGATAGTATAAGAAGCTTTAATCTAGGAGTATAAACCAAGGGTTTATTTCTTTTAAAAGCATGAATCATAATTTTATAGATATGAACTGTAGCATAGTTAGTCAAGAATATTTTTACTTAGAAGAGGAAATAATTCTGATTCTTATGATGAACAACTAAATACTGCCACTTATGGAGTATAAGTATATATATGTTGGGTCATGTGCAGGGTTCTTCACCTATACTACTTTTTTTTTTTTTTAAGATTTTATTTATTATTTTTCAGAGAGAGGGGAAGGGAGAGAGGCAGAGAGGAAGAGAGACATCAATGTATGGTTCCCTTTCACCTGCCTCCAGCTGTGGATCTGGCTGGAGACCTGGCTTGCAACCTGGTTATGTGCCCTGGCTGGGAATCGAACCAGCAACCTTTGGGTTCACAGGCCGGCCCCTTATCCACTGTGCTACCAGCCAGGGCTTATAATACTTAATTCTTAAAATACACCTGAAAGTAGGTGATATTATTCCATTTTCCTATATGAGAAAATTTAGTTTTGTTGTTTGCCTGGACCTTTAACACAGTGATAGATCTGGGATTTAAGCATTTTTCTAAATCATAGACTATCATTACTGTGCTGATGAGAAGGAATATTTGAGCGTATATTTAACTTGAGATACAACAGGGTAGGTGGAGACAAGGAAGGGGAATCTCAGTGTTGGCAAAATTTCAAAGGGGTTGGAGACCCTTAGGTGAGTTTAGGGTGGCAGTTAGTGTGTCAGGGTTGAAGGCTAGTGAATGTGACATATTAGACAATAACATGTCAAAAAGTGGGACTGGGCCCTAGCTGGTAGCACAGTGGATAAGGTGCTGGCCTGCAAACTCAAAGGTTGCTGGTTCGATTCCCAGCCAGGTCTCTAGCCAGGTCTGTAGCTGGACACAGGAGAAAAGCAACCATACTTTGGGGGGGACGGGGGGAAGAAAAAAGAAAAAAAAAAAGGTGGGACTGAAAATATCAAAAATTGAGCTTAAATTTATAGGCAATAAAATATTGAGTATTTTTTATCTAAAAATTTCCAAAAAGAATTTTTGGAATTTATTTTAATGTAATTTAATATGGGCTGAGGGGCAGGAAATAAGGTAAGGAGGATATAAAGTAGTCTAACTTTGAGGTAATGAGATAAAGAATCAGGATGACAGAAATAGAAGAAAGGGAAGGACAGTTAAGAGAAAAATTAAAAGAATTGGTGAAACTTGATGAATAAATATGAAAGTCGAAGAAAATGTAGACACCAATTTCAGAACTTGGAGCCTGGATGCCTGGAAAAAATATTTTTTGACTGGTCATGAGAGTTGATAAAGGAGAGTAGCTTTATCAGCCAAGGTGACACGATAGATTTGTTACCTGCATTGACATACAGCAAAAGCTGATGGTCAAAATGGCCAATAGACATTTGAAAACATGAAAATAAAATATGCGCATAGAAAAGCATAGAAAGAAATGTGATTACTTAAAAACTACTAAGATAACCACAGAGGAGAGTACTTATGGCATCTCAAGTTTTATGTAATAAATGAAGAGAACTTAGTGAATGAAACAATATTCTGAAATTGTTAGAGCATGTTAAAACATGAAAAGATATGGTTAAGTCAATTTTTGCTTCAATATCTTTATTAAGATATAATTCACAAACTGTGACCTTCACCCCCTTTAAAGTGTAAAATTTAATAATTTTTAGTATTTTCAGTTATGCAACCATGACCCTGATGAATTGTAGGAGATTTCATCACCTTCCCTTCCCCATGCCCCTAATCAGTTCCAATTCTACCCTGCCTACCGTCCAGATCTAGGCAAACATTAAAACACTTTTGCTTTATGGACTTCTTGCCTACATTAAACATTTCAAAAATACCAAACATATATGTGTGTGCTTTTATGACCAGCTCCATTCACTTAGTATAACACTATACTGTTTCCAAGGTTCATCCTAGTGGTATTATAGTGTGACATCAGTATTTCATTCCTTTTTTTAAATACTGAATAGTAGTCCATTGTGTGGGTATCATCTGCATTTTTATTTTCATGTGCTTATTGGCCATTTGTATATCTTCTTAGGAAAATGCTTAAATTCTTTGCCCATTGTTTACTTGGGTTATTGTTTTATTGTTTATTGTTGAATTGTAAAGGCACTTTATACATGTACATGCTGGATCCAAGCCCCCTTATAACTATGCTTTACAAATGTTTTCTGCCATTGACTTTTTCACTTTATTGCTGGTACAACAAAGGTTTTATGTTTTTCCATAGTCCAATTTATCCTTTTTGCCACTTGTGCTTAAAAAACATTGCCTAATCCAAGGTTAAAATGATAACCCCTATGTTTTATTCTAAGAGTTTTATCATTTTTATCTTACACTTAAGTCTATGATCTGTTTCATATATATATATATATATATATATATATATATACACACATATACATATTTTTTTGCATATTTAAGAAAGAGGACCAGCTTGACTATTTTGCATGAGAATACCTAGTTGTCCTAGCATCATTGCTGGAAAACTCTTCTTACTCTTTGCACATTGTCAAAATTCAGTTTATAAATGTAAAGATTTATTCCTGAACTCTCTATTCTGTTGGTCTATATGTCAACCTTGATGGTATCACACTATCTTAATGATTGTAACTGTTCAGTAAGTTTTAAACTTGGCAAATATTGGCCCTCCAACATTGTTCTTCATTTCAAGGTTATTTAGGCTAATTGTGGTCCTTGCCTTTTCATATACATTTTATGACCAGCTAGCTAGCCGATTTCTTTACAAAAATCAGCTGGAATTTTAATAGGGTTTATATTGAATCTGTAGATCATTCTGGGGGAATATTTCCATCTTAACATATTAAGGCTTTTAAAACATGAACATGTCTTTTAATTTATTTCAGTCATTAATTTCTTTCAACATTGTTTTGTAGGTTTCAGTGTACAAATATTAAACTTTAAGTTTATTTCTAATCATTTATTTGTTTTAATTCTACTATAAATAGAACTATTGTCCTAATTTTACTTGGATGTGTTCATTGTCAGTAATTAGGTATGATTGATGTTTTAATGTGTATCATATCTTATGAACTTGCTGAACTCAGTTATTAGTTCTAGTAGATTTTTTTTTTGGTGTGTGGATTCTTTAGGATATTCTGTGTACAAGATCACATCTTTTGTTAATAGGAATAGTTTTTCTTCTTCCTTCCCAATCTGTATACCATTTACTTATTTATTTATTCTGTCTAATAGAGGGTCTGGCTAGATCCTTCATTACCATGTTGAATAGAAGTGGTAAGAGCAGACAGTCTTGTCTTCTAATATTCAAGGGAAAACTTTAAAACTTTGAAGTTTTAATCATTGAGTATCATGTTTAGCTAAGGTTATTTTTGTTTGCTTTTAAAAAGATTTTATTCATTATTTTTAGAGAGAAGGGCAGGGAGGGAGGTAGTAAGACAGGGAGAGAAACATCAATGTATGGTTGCCTTTCACCTGCATCCAGCTGGGGACAGGGCTGGAGACTTGGAAGCTAAAGGTTTTTATGTAGATCCCCTTTATCAAGTTGAGAAGTTCCATTCTCAGTTTGTTAAGTGTTTTTTAACAAGGAATGCTGTTGGATTTTGTCAAAAATTTTAAATAGAATTTATTGGGGTGACATTAGTTTGCAAAACTGTATAGGTTTCAAGTGTACAATTCAATAACACATCATCTGTACTCTGTATTGTGCACCCATCACTCCAAGTAAAGCCTCTTTCTATTCCCATTCCCAGTTCTTTGCCACCTCCACTTATCCTCTGCTCCCCTTTCCCTCTGATTGTCACCTCATTGTTGTCTGTGTCTATGTGTTATGTATATTTGTTGTTTG
Organism: Noctilio leporinus; assembly: GCA_004026585.1. Lineage (NCBI taxonomy): Eukaryota > Metazoa > Chordata > Mammalia > Chiroptera > Noctilionidae > Noctilio > Noctilio leporinus. The sequence continues at coordinate 44,614 of PVIW01005994.1, read as the reverse complement.
GTTAATCCCTTTACCCTCTTTCCAGTCCCCCAAACCTCCTTCCCCTTGACAACTGTCAGTCTGTTCCATGTATACATGCCTCTGTTTCTAGTTTGTCAGTTTCTTTTTTTCATTAGATTCCACAAATAAGTGAGATCGTATGGTATTTGTCTTTCTCTGGCTGCCTTATTTTGCTTAGCATAATAATCTTAAGGTCCATCCATGATATTTCAGGAGGTAAGATTTCCTATCCATGCTATTGCAAGAGGTAAGATTTCTTTTTTTTCTTTTTTCTATTTTTTTATGGCCAGGTAGTATTCTACTGAGTAAATGTACCACAACATTTTTATTCACTCTTCTACTGGTGTGCACTTGAGCTGTTTCCAGATTTTGGCTCTTTTAAATAACACTGAAGTGAACATGTTTTTGTTTGTTTGTTTGTTTGTTTGTTTGAATTAGTGCTTCAGAAGTCTTAGGATATGTTCCCAGAAGTGGGTCAAAAGGCAGTTTAATTTTTAATTTTTTTTTCTTTTCCTTTTTTCCTTTTTAAGATTTTATTTATTATTTTTAGAGAGAGGGGAAGGGAAAGAGGGAAAGAAACATCAATGTATGGTTGCCTCTCACCTGCCTCCAGCCACAGACCTGGCTGGAGACCTGGCTTGCAACCTGGTTATGTGCCCTGGCTAGGATTCGAACCAGCAACCTTGGGGTTTGCAGGCCAGTGCCTTATGCACTATGCCACCAGCCAGGGCATCATTTTTAATTTTTTGAGAAAACTCCATATTGTTTTCCACAGTGGCTGCACCAATCTGCATTCCCACCAACAGTGTAAAAGGATTCCCTTTTCTCCACATCCTTGCCAGCACTTGTGTTTATTAATTTATTGATGATAGCCATTTTGACAGGTGTGAGGTGGTATCTCACTGTGGCTTCAATTTACATCTCTCTGATGATTAGTGATCTTGAGCATTTTTTCATATGTCTATTGACCATGTCTGTGTCCACTTTGAAGAAGTGTCTATTCAGGTTCTTGGCCCATTTTTAAATTAGGTTGTCTTCCTGGTGTTGTCAAGTGTTTTTCTTTATTAAAATAATCATGTGGGGTTTCTTTTGTTGTTGATGTTTGTTTCTTATACTATTAGCATGGCATATTGCTTTTCACATGTTAAACCAACTTTGCCTTTCTGAGATAAATTCTACTTGGTCATGGTATTTAAATCTCTTTATATTTTTCTGGGTTTAATATACTTATATTTTGTTAAGGATTTTTTTACATCTGTTTTCAGAAAACAGCTGTCTATAGGATACACACACACACACACACACACACACACACTTTATATATATATATATATATAAAGATTATGTTTATTATTTCCAGAGAGAAGGAAAGGGAGAGAGGCAAAGAGGGAGAGAGACATCAAAGTATGGTTGCCTTTCACCTGATTCCAGCTATAGACCTGGCTGGAGACTTGGCTTGCAACCTGGGTATGTGCCTTGGCTGGCAATTGAACCAGCTACCTTTGGGTTCACAGGCCGGTGTCTTATCCACTGTGCCACCAGCCAGGGCTACAGGTTTTTGTTTTTGTTTTAAATATTTTATTTATTTTGCTTTCATCCCCTTTGCCCCCTTCTTCCCAGTACCCCATTTCCTCCAGCAATGACCCCGTTAGTTCATGTCCATGAGTCATGCATATAAGTTCTTTGGCTTCTCTATTTCTTTTGTTCTTAATGTACTTGTTGATTCTAAAACCACCAATACATACTTTTTTTTCTTTCTTTCACATCCAGACTATTCACCATTTAATTACTGCCTTCTGTCAGCTTCTCAAATCATATTAATACAAAGTTTTCTTTTCATTATTCCAAAATGCCTACATTAATTCACTTGTTTAAAGAATTACGCTTTTAAATAATATGAATTACAATATTACCAAACACATGTAAAAATACATTTACACCCATATATATTTTCATACATATTTAAAGTACATGCTGGATTTTGAAGAGTTAATACAAAAAATTTAAAATATACCAATAGCTACATAATAATTACATGTTAAATGATAGTATTTTAGATATATTGTAGCAAAATTAAGCAAATTTTTTCTTCTTTAATACTTATTTTACTCTGTAATGCTATTTTGGTGAAATATATCACAGAAATGGTGTATTGCAGAACTCACTTCAATGAAAGTTGTCCTAGAGACAGTGCCAAACCCAGAGTAAAAAATGAATTTGTTTTTTGAGTCAGACCCTCCCCATTCCCATAGTACAACTCAACTTCATTTTAAGCTACTAGAACTACAACTTATTCATTTTGGAGTTTTCCATCTTAAATAGTAGATTTATTTATTTATTTATTTATTTATTTAGGCTGTGCACAGGTCTTACTTCTTTCAATACCCTCTGGTTTTCCTCTACCTGTGTTTTACAAGTTGAAGCCATCAGAAATAATGGCACTTGGAGTGCTCAGCCAGTCCCCAGAGTAGAAATTATTATGTCTACTAAGTTGAGGTAAAAAATTAAAATCCCTAGGATTTAAATAATTTTGTAGAATAGTATTCTAGATGTTTTTTGAACTTGTGGTTGACTTCCTATGTGGTCCTAAACTAACCCCTGAACTATTTAAGAGTATGTTGAGGTAGAGATTAGGTATGGTCACATTTCAATAATAAAGTTTACTACAGCATTCATTCCTTTTCCCAAGCATCCCCAGTTTGGGTGCCTTCATAACTGGAAATGTATATTTCCACAATTTAGTTGCAAAGAATCTCATCTCATTTGCATGCTAATGGGAGAATATATGTTGTCTATGTACATGAATCATATAGTTTGTTAGTCTGCAACTTCCATCCAAATTGGTCTTCATTCTCAACATCTTTTCTAAGCTAAAGATTGACTGATTTCACAACACACCTATGTCCAGTTGGTTGCTATTTAAAACATAAATTGCTAACAAAATCTATATATTACACATCCACAAATAAGCACATATTTTGTAACAGTGAATAAGAAAGATAGCATGTCTTCTATGTAATATACATCCACATTTTCTTAGGTTTTTCTTCTTAACTGCATTCCATTTTTCTGAGTTATTGCAAGTAACCTGATTTTCCCATATTGTGAAATGATTCCAATCTAAGAAAACTTAACCTGCAGTAATGCAGATACAAGTAATATACAAAATTGTAACATATTTAGTAAAATATATTTGTAACAAGATCACTTTAAAGTTAAAGTTGGTTCTTATCCATTCAGCTGCCCTATATCTTTTGATTTGTGCATTTAATCCATTTACCTTTGTACCTGTGTTCCTATCTGTCTCTGTTTCTTCATCTTCTTAAAGCAGACCCTTTAGCATCTCTTGCAATGCTGGTTTGGTGGAGATGTATTCTTTTAGACGTCTTTTATCTGGGAAGCTCCTCATTTCACCTTTCATTTTGAATGACAGTCTTGCTGGGTAGAGTATTCTTGGTTGCAGGCCTTTGTTTTTCATTGCTTGAAATATGTTTTGCTATTCCCTTCTAGCTTGTTGTGTTTCTGTTGAGAAATCAGCTGATAACCTTATGGGAGCCCCCTTGTATGTTATTAGCTGTTTCTCCATCGCTGCTTTGAGGATTCTCTCCTTGTCTTTGAAATTTTCCATTTTCATGATGATGTGTCTTGGAGTGGACCTGTTTGGGTTCATCTTCCTTGGGACCCTCTGTGCTTCCTCAGCTTGCATGACATTTTCTCTCCTCAAGTTACGGAAGTTTTCTATCATTACTTTTTCAAAGAGGTTTTCTATCCCTGTCTCCTCCTCTTCTCCTTCTGGTATCCCAATGATACAGATATTATGTTTCATATTGTGCTGCAGCTCTTTTAAACCCTCTTCATTCTTTTTCAGTCTTTTTTCATTTTGTTACACTGTTTGGGAATGTTTTTGTACATTGTTCTCCAGCTCAATGGTCTGATCCTCTGCTTTCTCTATCCTGTTTTTGATTCCTTCTACCATGTTCTTCAATTCAGAAATGGTATTCTTCATTTCCTCCTGGCTCTTATTGATGGTTTCTATGTCATTTTTAGTGCTGGTGTAGTTCTCAGTAAGTTCCTTGTAGCTTTCCTGGAGTTTTTTTTATAGTTCCCCTGGAGTTGTTTGTAGTTTTCTTTGAGCTGGCTGAGCTCATTGAGCATCTATATCATCATTATTTTGAATTCCATGTCTGAGAGTGTGCTTGCCTCTATTTCATTTTGCACTCTTCCCGGGATTCCTCCTTTCCAGTTGCTGAGGGTTTATTTCTTTGTCTCCCCATTTTAGGTGAGTCTTGTTTGTTTCTGCTTTTTGGATTGGTCTGCTTTGACTTACTGTCTTAGTAGTGTGACCTTCTGTGGTATAGAGGTGCACATTTTTTACCTCCTGGCTCCGTGCTTGGTGAGGGAAGTCAGCTTGTGTCCCAGTCTGGGCCTAGTCAGCCAGTTGGAGACTACCAGAGATCCACTGTCTCTGTCTGTCTCCTTTAGTTGTTAATCCAATCAGCCTGTGATCAGTGGTCAGTTTTAGGCACCTCTGGGCAGGGCAGATGACTTCAGTTGTTAATCCAATCAACCTGTGATTTGAGGTCAGGTTTAGGCACTGTTGAGTGGGGTGGATTAATTCCTATGGGTGGGGTTGTGGGTCCCCCTCAGGCTCCCACCCTTTGGAGAAGAGTGGTCTGCTGGCTATGTGGGGGATGGGTCACCACTGGACTCATGAGCTGCTCCCTCAACTCTCCCCTTAAAGCCACCGACCCAAACTTCCCCCAGGCTTCTCTAGTCCACTCTGCCCTTTCTCTGCTGGAGCCCAGGGTAGGTGGGTGCCTGTGTATTTTCATGTATGATCCTTTTAAGACTCGATCTCTTTGTCAAGCCAGCTAAACCTGGTGGCTTTTTGCTTTTCACAGCTGGGTGCTGTTTTACTCTCAGCTGTGTTGCTGTAGGCTGAGAAGCCCAGTTAGGGGTTTAGATCCCACCCTTCTCAGGTGGAACCCACGGTTGCTGAGATGTTTCTCCATCCCTTCAGCTGCCGCCTGTAGGAGTCCTGCCAGTTCTCTTGCATCTCCACACTTCCTACAGGTCACGTTATGATGAACTGGCTCTTCTGTCCGTGGTAAAAAGGCTTCTTTTCTCCAGTTGGTGTTTTGTTGGCTATTCTGGATGACTTCTCCTTAATTAATTTGTAATTCTAGTTTGGTGTTGTGAGGAGATTGGTGTAGCTCCATTTACTTCTCTGCCATCTTGTTTCTCTCCATTTTTTTTCTTAATGTCTACCTGATTTTGGTAATATAAGCCTCATACAACAAGTTGAGAACCATTATCTCATCTTACATTTTTTGAAAGTGTTTGTGAAAAATTGGTCTAAATTATTCTATAGATTTTTGCTTTAACTCCCAGTGAAGCCATATGGGTTTAGGAAGTTGACATTTTTTTTCTTACTATTTGTCAAGATTCTAAATACTTTGTGGATTCCACCAAGTCCATGTATATACCTTAGATAATACAGAGAAGGCTTATTTAATTCAGGACTTTATGAAAATTAAAAAGTACATTGAGAATTGCAAATCTGTTTATGGTTATAAATGGACAATCTTGCCTCTTTGCTGGTCTATGTATCTATTATTCTGTTTTCTACGCACTTCAGCGATTCTCTACTGAGATTAGGGCTCTCCTTTGAGATGGCTGTTATTTTGATTTAATTAAAACATCTCTTAGGTCTATTAGGTACTTACTTAAAGTTAGCATTAAGGATAAAGCACTTTCATTGTAAGGAGATGTAATGAACCACCAACACTTCAATATAATTTTGTTTTTCACTGTGAATACGTATGATTCAGTACAGACCTGATTATTTTAGGTTTAATATTACTGAGGCAAAAGGGGGAAAAATATAAAAAGGCAAGTAGTTTGTGCTGCATTCCCTACTATTATTTTCTTCAGGCTATAAGAAAATACTTCTTTGATGATTGTACCTCTGTGAACTATGGAAGTCTAGGATTTGGCTCACTGGTTAAGCATAAGAGGATCCAATGAAGATGAAAGCAGGGGGATCAGGGGATGGCTCACAACTGATGATTAGTCCCGATGGGCGTTGGAGGGGAGAAGAAAAGACAGAATTGCAAGGTCAGGAAACTATTGAGAGGAGAAAAAAGTAAAGCAAGTGCTGTCAAATCTGGGAAAAATTCAGAAATTTATATCATAATATAGAAATCCATTTGAAAAAATTAAGTAACAAAAATCTAATTATAAACATTGCAGAAAATTATAATTTAAGGTTGTAGTTAGTTATATATTGGGAGTAAAAAATAATTAAAAATTTTAAGTGTTCAGGAAATAGTAGAATAGAGAAGGTGCACCATTATAGGTTTGTAATCTTGTACCTGTGTGTTTGTGGGTTTATGTGTATATATTTCAAAACAAAACTGTATAGTGAATCTATTGGTGTTATATTTTTGAAAATAGTTATTTTTTTCATAGTAGGTGAATGTCCTAGAGTATAAATACTAATATTGTTTTGGAAACTGTGTAGTTGATTTTGAAATAGAAGTGTTGGCCCTGGCATTTCCTTCTTGGCAAATTATATTTCAGTTTTTTTCATACTCCTTGTAACATGCTAACATCAGCAGGCAAGTATTTTCTCTTAGAGACTCTCTACAAGCTTCTAGGGGTCACAGTTACATCTTGCTGTCACTATCTCTCTTTGTTCAGCTTTTGGATGTCGAATGATCAGTTCTTCATATCTGATTCTTTTTGAGACACAGCTGGGGTGGCTCTGTTTCCTGATAGGTATTGACTTACAGACCCATCCTGTCCTGTCCCCTCCATTTACATCATGGGGCTACAAAGGTAGTTCATGGCAAATACTTTGACCCTGCTATGATTTGTGGAGCTGGGGGACAGGCAAAAGGTTAAGATCTTTCACCAGGACTGGAGGTTAGTAGTTGGTTTGTGTCTGAGGAAATGTGCTAATGAGTAAAGTGAATCACATCTAAGAAAGTCATCAAAGCAAAAAGCTTGAGTCAGATATTACTGAATGTTGGAATAGATTTCAGAAAGCTTGTGTTTGAATGAGTAACGAGCTGCAATACCTAGGAAACTGAGGATTCCTTTTTCTGGAATATTAGGGAACATTTGGAAATGAGTTGAAAGGGCTGTTCTTCCCTGGTGAATTGTATTTGGGAAGCAGAGAGTAGAGAGTCATGATGCCTAGAAAAGTGCATAGAGAGCTGGGGGGAGGCTAGAGAAAGCACACCTGGATATAATAGCACCCATTAGAAAGGTAAGGGGAAGAAAACTTGCTGGGATCCTCACAGGTTGCTGGACATTGTGGGATCTGCGAACGCAGTGGTGGTCAACACCCCATGAAGTTTTTTATCTGGAATTAAGATTGTGTATTTTCATTAATATGATGTAGCTTGTATCTTTTGTCTGTGTCTCTTAGAGTCTTTTCACCAATCACCACTGCATTTGGGGCACATTAAATATCTAAAATTAGAAACAATTAACAATATAGTATCTTTCTCTACTGACTTATTTCACTTAGTATAATACCCTCTAGATCCATCCACGATATAACAAATGGTAAGATTGTTTTTTTTATGGTCAAGTAGTATTCCACTGTGTGTGTGTATATATAGCTTCTGCTTGTCTATTGATATGTACTTGGGTTGCTTCCTTAGTTGACTATTGTAAGTAATACTTCAGTGAATATAGGGGTGCATATATTCTTTCAAATTAGTGCTTTGGGTTTCTTTGGATATATTCCCAGACAGCATGGATGGACCTAGAGTGTGCAATGCTGTGTGAAATAAGTCAGATAGAAAAAGACAAATATCATATGATTTCACTTATATGTGGAAGCTAAAGAATAATGTAAACAAACAAACTAAGCAGAAACACACTTACAAATAACAGAAAACAGGCTGATATTGCCCAAGGGGAAAGGGATTTTGGGGACTAGATGAAAAAGTGAAGGGACTGAGAAGTATAGTAGATTGGTAGTTACTAAAGAGTCATGGGAATTTCCTCCCCTTAGGAGGAAATAAAGTCAATGTATGGTACCAGTTGGGTACTGGAAATATTGGCAGGAAACAGTTTGTAAAGTATATGATTGTGTAGCCACTATGTTGTACACCTGAAACAAACACAAAATAATAATAAATGTAAACTGTAATTGAAAAAAATTAAAACAGGAAAAAAATTAGTATCTATCAGGATTGGAACCTGGAAAAGAAGCCAGAGGTGGAAGATTAGTATTGTTAATTGGATTTCTATAAATGCTAAAGGGAAGTTTTGGGGGTGGATATCATCAAAAGAAGAAAATTCCATGCAGGAATTAGGAGACATAACCATTGTTTAAGCATTTTAATGGTCATATCTGAGACTCCAAATAAATATTTCAAACCAATACTTGCAGTGACTACTATCCATAAATAGATATATTGGGATTATCACAATTTATGATTGAGTGGTTTAAGATTCATGATAATTTATAGGTATAGGAATCTGTATTAAATTGAGATTAATTTTATATTTTTCTGAGTGGAAAGTCACATAAAGAAAATGTGTGAAGTCAGTGTTTGCTTCTTAAAAATAGAGGTAATAAGAGGGCCCTGGCTGGTGGCACAGTGGATAAGGTGCCGGCCTGAGAACCCAAGGGTGGCTGGTTCGATTCCCAGACAGGGCACATAAGCAGGTTGCAAGCCAGGTCTCCAGCCAGGTCTGTGGCTGGAGGCAGGTGAAAGGCAATCATACATTGTGTCTCTCCCTCTCTGCCTCTTTCTAGAAATAATAAAATCAAATCTTTAAAAAAATAGAGGTAATAAAAAGCAGTTGAATAACCTGTTTATGCAGATAAATAGAAAACTGAATTCATTGATTTTTGTAACATTGTGTTAGTTTCCTGAAATTTTATAACTCAAGCCCATACCTATTTCTCTATATCTTTCTTTACCAGATAATTTCTAGTATAGTGGAAGGGTCAATAGTTTATATTTTATGCTATCCCTAGTCCTCAGCATAGTTAGTTCCTGGTTATTTTTTGAGTTAAATGAGTGAACTTGAAAAAGTATCATTCTATAGAAACATAAGTGATTTGGTATTTTGAAGGCCAGCTTGATAATACATAATAACAAGTAATGTTACTGAATTATATTAACAGCAGTGTAACAGTAATAACAATAATATAGAAAAAAAAATTTTTCAGCACATTTGTCCCTATAGCCAGCTGCTCACTGGGACTTAGTGAAAAGTGAAATAGTGACCAAAGGCATGTTATTTATATTGAAGTTCTCTGAATTCGGGCTCAGTGCAACATTCAGTGCCAATAGAACTTTCACAAGGTAGATGATGTTGCTTTAAAAAGAAGCATAGAAGTATTTGAAATGAATAAACATTAATAAGTTGTCTTAGATATTTATTTTGAAATATCTAATTATATAGTAATTTATAAGAGAATGTTCTTTCCTCTTTTCAATTTTTGTAAGAGTAGCAGATGGGACAAAAGACTGAGAAAATTCATCCTAGAAAATATTCTATTTACACAAGTATATGTAATTATTGGAAATAAAACAGTGAGTGTTTTTAAAGAATGGCACAGAAAACTCTAATAGATAGGTGGTTTAAAGTTATTTTCAATTTTCTATTGAGAATAAGTAATTTAGTGTACTCAGAAAAAAGTGTTTAGGTATTGGAAATAGTTTATAAAGTTGTAAGTAAAAAGAAAATGCTTTAACTTTAAAGTTAAAATTTATAAGCTACCATGTATGACTCTACTGTTCTACTTCATGATTCTCCCATTAACCTCTCCAGTTTACTGCCACACACACCCTTGACACATATTCAGCCAATCTTTGCCTACCACCTGCTAATTTCTACCCACCTAACAATGGCAGCTGCACATGACCTTTCTTAATCTGGGAACAATTCACTCACATCAGAAAATTTTAAAATAAAATCAATACAGGAGTTTCAGTTAATGCTGTGCTTTGTGTGTATGAAATAGTTAAATGTAAATCTACACATGAACATATTGACACAGGGCTTTCCTGAGTTCAGGTCCACAGATTGGCAGTTAAGTTAGTTCTCTTCCTTCACTGAATCACACCCAAATTGCATACCCTATGATTTGTAGGTTTAAAATTCTTTAAGTTGAACTAGAACTAAAACAAACATGTGCAACAATTTGATCGCTGGGCTGTCTTCCTAGGTTTTATGTATTTCCCCTCAAGCATCTACAGGTGTTTATCCTCCAACTAATTGAACAGTATTCTTTGGAGCAACTTAATGTTTACAAAGTATCAAGCTTAGTTTTCATAGTAATAATTCTATTTTTGTACTCAGTTTATCTGTTAATTTAGTTAAACCGTATAACCATAACAAATACAAATGGCATACATAGCTTGGCTAACAGTAATGCACTCAGTCTTGGTAAGCTCACATTTCTACAGGTGGGCATAGAATTCTCTGGACTGACTGGAGACCAGACTAGTGGCAGTGTGTACCCAGATTGTCACCAACATCAACCAGGATGTTTTACAGAGGAAATGTAGGGCATCCAGCAAAGGGAAATCACTTTAAAATTTCTCCTAAGAAGGCACTTGTTTTGTACATTTGAGTAATCCAGGAAATAATATATAAATATATTTAACATTTATACTGCAAGGACAGTTTTAAAATATTGAATAAAATTAATGTACAGAAATTGTTTTAAAGACTAACACACATTTTCTTTCTAAAATACAATTTCAATTTTTGGGTGGGTATGGCAGAAGAAGAGAGTGTTATTTTAATTAACTTTACATAGAATGAATATATAATGCCATGGGTGCATGTAATTGGTGGAATAAATATAATCATTTAAGACATCATTTTTGAAGTATCTATTTTAGATGTGTGGAAAGGGATACAAGAACTTACTGAGATTATGATTTACAAAAATTGCAAAAAGGATGAGGTATACGTAAACTAACGCAAATTTCTAAATGTAGAATCACATCATAGTAATGTGAATATTATTAGAGATGTTGGTTGATATTCTTTTCAACTGTCAGAATCCTAAACCGTATAGAGATGACATACACATATAACATGCAGGCTAAATTGGAGAAAATATTCAAATTCAGTTACTGTCTAATTTTTTTCAAAAATGTTTTCTAGTAATTGAGGTGTCTTTTTTCTATTTACAAGCCTCCACCCTACTTCTTGCCTATTTTTGCGTATAATACTTGTATTTCTTATTATGTTCCCAGTAGTGTTTACTCTCTCTCTATTCTTTCTCACAGGGTTGCCCTGGGCAATGTGATAAAGCAGGTGAAGTAGGTCAGCATTGTTGCAATCTAATAAAGTTGTTTAGATTCTTTTGGCTTTCCCAATGAGTTCTTTGAACTAATATGTGATCATTTTTTTTTCATTTGAGAGACTAATTTATTTAGATACATTCAGTAATTTATTTTATGTACTGTTAAGGCCATTATAGGGTTCAGTGAAGACTTCACATTTTTTCCTAATTTGAAAATAGTGTTATGTTAATTAGTTCAGATTTCCTAGATGGTTTGCTTTTTGGGACCTTTTCTTGATGACTTGTGACTGTTTCAGTTTCAAAGAGAGCACGAAGATGGTGAAAGTATATTGAACTCAGCAATTAAAATACATGAATCTTTTTTTCCTTACTCTTGACCTTGATCTTAGATTACTTGTTCTGTCCACTCCCACAATTATGTGTTAAGCCTATTTCACATTAGGCGCAGATACTGGAAGAACAAAGTGAAATTGACAAATTTTCTAAACTTGAGGGTATTTTTGAAGGAGAAGGATGTTTTAACTGGGAGAAGCAAGTGGCACGGCCCTCACACACTCATAGCCAGCAAAGGAAACAAGATATTTAATCAGAATATTTTAACTCACAGTATACATATTAGGAAACAGTGCTATGGGGACAGACAGCAGGGACAATTGCCTAGTGTTTTTGTATACTGTTTTAGAGATGGCTTCCATGTCATTTGAAGGCTGAGTTGACTTTTGAGGGATGAATAGTGAGTGTTCAAGTGAAGGGGTTTATTTGCTGATCCTCTAAAATTATCGGGTCATCCACCCCCATTAAACTGCATTACTATAAATATGGAGCTTTAACATTGATTTTGTAGATGTCAGAAGGTAATAAAGGTCAAGTTTACAAGTAAATATTGAAGTATTAAAGAAAATACTCAGCCCTGGCTGGTAGCACAGTGGTTAAGGAGCTGGCTGGCCTGCGAACCCAAAGGTCGCAGGTTCGATTCCCCAGCCAGGGCACATAACCAGGTTGCAAACCAGGTCTCCAGTCAGGTCTGTGGCTGGAGGCAGGTGAAACACAACCATACATGGATGTCTCTCTCCCTCTCTGCCTCTCTCCCTTCCCCTCTTTCTAAAAAAAATAAAATAAATAATAATAATAATGAAATAAAATCTTTAAAAAATATTCAAAGATAAGTAATATTTCAATATTTGTAAAATTGTATGGTATTTTTTTGGCTATTATATTTTAAACACAATAAAAGGAGCAATAGTGATTGTCTTGTTTTCATTTCTGCTTTTTAAAAAATTTTATTTGTTTTTAGAGAGAAGGGAAGGGAGGTAGAAAGAGAAACACAGATGTGAAATGGAAACATGGATTCGTTACCTCTCATACATGCCCTGAGCAGGGACTGAACCCACAAGTCAGGCATTCGCTCTAACTGAAAATCAAACCCAAGACATTTTGCTTTGCAGGATTATGCCCTGCTAACTGAGCCACACTGGGGCATTTCTGCTTAAAAAGTATATCTATCTATCTATATTTCTTTTGTACACATTTATTCTTATTTTTTGATCAAAGAATGTACTCAGGATGTAATACGAGAACTACTATTTTGAACACATCTGTAAATCAGCCTGGGGATAGAAAAAGGACCCATAGGTCAAGTTAACAAGGCATTATTCACCAGGAATGTGAATTCCTGTATTCAAATGCAAAGGGTTCTGTAAGAGACTTTACTTACGAAAGCTTTCCATATATAATTATAATATTTTTGAAGGTTGCTAAAATTTTAAAAGTTAGTTCATTTCATATTTGAACCTTGCATTTCAATATGAATATAACATAAGCATAATAGACTTGAAATGTTATAATCCAATTATATATCAGTATTTTTGAATAGTTAGAAAGTAGGTATATCTTCTTTTGTTACTTTTTCAGAGGCTAACTTACAGTTAATTTAAATGAAATTGAGGCATGCATTATTGCATTTATATGGATAAATATGGAAGAGGATTTCATAAAAAGAAAATGAATCCATTGACAAAGTGTTAGAATGATATAATTTTTCCAAATTACAAAGTTGATTTTGGCACAATGTAGAAAATTTGGAAAACAAAGATAAGAAAAATGAAGGAATTAAAACCTCTTTCAACATTGCCAGGCAGAAAATATAACTGCTAATTTTTTAGTACCTATCCAGTCACTCATTTTACAAAAACAAAAAACCCCAGTATTTTACATTTAAAATGCATATACATTATGTAAAAATGGAATTATGCTTTTTGATAACTTGCTTTTTCACATCATTTATTGTACTGTTGTTTAATGTAATTTAACAATACTTTAAACTCCTATTGAGAAGACCTTACCAAAAGAATAAAAATTAAGGATCAAAAGTAAGAAATGATTCTCTGAAATTTATTTTTCTATTGGAATTATTTCTGAATCACTTTAAATACACATAATTATATAAGTTTTTGCATTTTCTGTGATTTCTGATAAAAATATTCAGTATGTATATGCTTATTTGAGAAATTGTAGATAAAATTCTGTTAGAGCTGTAATAATTATCATTATTCATGACTTAAAATTTTAAAGTTATATTTTTAACATAGTAATAATAAACTTATTTCTGGTCTTAGAGTTTGTCCAGTAGAAGTATAATTAACCAATAGATTTAAAGTGAAATCTGAGATTCAATGGATTTTTCCTCCTTAGCCATATAACAATTTGTTATTTAATTATAAGACATTAATTTCCTTTTGTAGATCAAATCTGCGTATTGTTCTTTATTCATGTACTGTATTAATATGCTTTCTAGTAATTTCTTACTATATCTGGAATACATGTATGTGTTTTATGTATATATATGTAACATTATATTTCTTAAAGGTAATATAATTTAAAATAGTGCTAATTGAGTGCTTATTTTGTATCAGGATCAATTCCAAAAACCCTTTCTATGTTAATTTATTGAATCTTCCAGAAGTTCATCCATTTTAGTTTATATTATGAGGACATCTATAATAGTTTCAACATTAAAAAATATTTTTTAAATGTTTAAAGAATAAATTAAAATTAACACTGTAAGTGAAGAAATAAAATTTTTAAAAATAAAATTTTACTTAGCTACTTAATTTTTTTTTCTTTTAGGAAGCACAGAGAGTCCCAAACAATCTAAAAGGAAATATAAAATGAAAATATTTTTAACTTTCTAACATTTTAAATGGGGGTACTATTAAAACTCCATTTGAAAGACTCAGAGAGTCTTTTTTTTTTTTTTTTTTTTTTTATTGGGTCCATGGAGAAAACTGTTTCACAAAAACCTGTTGGTGTTTTTGTTTTCCACCTTTTCCCATGATCAGAGTCTTATCCAAAAAACACAGCAAGTAGAGATTTGGATCTATGCAGTCTGATTCTGTATTCCCTTTCTAGAAATAAACATCAAATTGTTAATGTTCTTTTTCAATAGAACATATGCTCTTTTTTAAGTATTGGCAATTATATAGCTAATGAATAAAATCCCATTTAAGGCTTTCAGTTATAAAGACTTTATATGTTTAACCACCTTAAATTAGCAAACAGTGTTATGCTTAGAAGGGTTACATGTTGCAAAGTTTTATAAATTTTGAATTGAAAGGCAAGTCTTAGCAGCATATTTAGATAATTTATTCCATAGACTAGGAATGGGATTTGAATTAAGATTTTAAAAGAGTCTGTGTGGGAGCACAAAATGGTTAGCTGTTACTAACTTTTGGTGCCATTGTGAATAATGGTTCAGATATAATTTTTGCTCACCATGCAACTTCATGCATATATAACCAAATTTTCACATTAACATTCTCCTTGAAAGTAGGAAAGCACCTAAATCTATGTGTTTGTAAATCACCAAGTTATTATAACCATACAATCATATGGCATTCCAAACACAGCCAAAGCCATTATACACCTGTAAGCAGAGATTAACATCTGGTTCTTATATCAAACTTCTCAGAAAAAGATAAATATATTTTACTATCACTAGGACCTGGAGCATATGTATTTTTCCTTAATATAACAATGTTAATGAATACAAGCATACTACAGGGTATCTGGAAAACAAAGAAAAGAGCTAAAGAAGAAAATGTAACTTTTAAAATTGTTTTTTAGGTGTATTTTATTGATTATGCTATTACAGTTGTCCCAGTTTTTTCCCCTGTGCCACCCTCTACCTGGTACCCCCTTCCCTCCAGCATTCCTCATTGCTTAGTTCATGTCCATAGGTCATGCATATAAGTTATTTTGCTTCTCCATTTCTTTTACTATTAATGTTACCCTATTTTGTACCTACCATTAATGTTTCTTAAAACCTGTACCTTTTCCCTCATTCTCCCCTTTCCCCCTCCCAACTGATAACCCTCTATATGATCTCCATATCTATGATTCTATTCTTGTTCTAGTTGTTTGCTTAGTTTTTATTTTTTAGATTCAGTTGTTAATAGTTGTTTCTTATCATTTTATTGTTCATAGTTTTGATTTTCTTTTTTACCTTAAATAAGACCCTTGAGCATTTCATGTAATAAGGGCTTGGTGATGATGAACCTCGTTAGCTTTACCTTTTCTGGGAAGCACTTTATCTGCTCTTCCATTCTAAATGATAGCTTTGCTGGATAGAGTAATCTTGGTTGTAGGTCCTTGCTTTTTTCACTTGGAATACTTCTTGCCAGTCCCTTTTTGCCTGCAGAATTTCTTTTGAAAATCAGCTGATAGTCTTATGGGAACTCCTTTATAGGTAACTCTCTTCTTATCTCTTGCTGCTTTTAAGATACTGTCTCCAGCTTATGACATTTTAATTATGATGTGTCTTGGTGTGGTCCTCTTTGGGTCTAGCTTGTTTAGGACTTTCTGTGCTTCCTAGACTTGTATGTCTATTTCCTTTGTCAAATTATGGGAGTTTTTTTTTCATTATTTTTTCAAATAAGTTTTCAATTTCTTGCTCTTCCACTTCTCCTTCTGGCATCCCTATGGTTCAGATGTTGGCACCTTTGGAGGTATCCCAGAGTATTCTTATTCTCTCCTCCTGTTGTTGAATTCTTGTTTCTTTATTTTGTGCCGGTTGACTGATTTTTCTTACTTATGTTCCAATTCATTGATTTGAATCCCAGCTTCCTTCTCTTCATTATTAGTTCCCTGTATATGAGGTATGTCCAGAAAGTATCAGCTGCACACACTGTTTTGTTTATATTGACATTGGCTCAATACTTTTGGGACAGACCTTGTATTTTTCTTTATTTCACTTAGTGTAGCTTTCATTTCTTCCCTTGTGCATTTGTAGTATTCAGTGAGTTCTCTGAACATCCTTATCACATGTGTTTTGAACTTTGCATCTGATAGATTGGCTCTCTTTATTTTGCTTAGTTCTTTTTCTTGAGTTTTGATTTGTATTTTCATTTGGGCCATATTTCTTTGTCTCCTCAATTTGGCAGCTTCCCTGTGTTTGTTTCTGTATACTAGTAGAGCTGCTTTGACTCTCTCTTGATGCACCTTAGGTGTTTGTCACTGTGGAACAACCTGTTTCACCATTTTGTAGCTCTGTATGTGGGGGAGGGGTCATAGAGGGAACGGCACAACTTACTTGGCACTCTCCCCTTTTCAGTCACTTCACCCACTTCCCATATGCAACTGGCACCCCTCTAGCTGTTGTTTTGGTGGTGGTTCTGAGAGTGAGTGGGTTAGTGGAAGTTTAAGGACCATAGGGGCCTTCTAAATGGACTCTTCTGAGAGAAGGGCAGTTTTCTCCACCACCCAACTTCACTGGTTTTCACAGCCAGAAACTGTGAGACTTTATTTTCCTGGTGCTATAACCCTGGGCTGTCAGCCTGGCCTAGTGCTGGGATCGTTCACCAGATGTCCCTCCCAGCTGTATCCTCCACATGTGAACGTGGGTCCACCTGTTCCACCATCCACCTTTACGTTGCCACTTCTACCTGACCACTGGCACACCATGTCCTCTCCGCCCTGGCTCCCTGTATCCACCCCTCCTACCCATCTGGATGAATATTTGTTCTTTAAATCCTTGGTTGTCAGACTTCTATACAGTTTGGTTTTCTGGCAGTTCTAGTTGTTTATGTTTTGAAGTTAGCTGTGATCCTTCTTATAGCTGTGCAAGGAGTAGAACTGATTCCTGCCTACACCTCCATTTTGACTGGAAGTTACTTAGGATATTTTTTCTCAAGGGTCTAAGAGGATTTCTTTAGTTTAATATTCTCCAAGAGAATAACAATCTTTCCTGAGGTTTGATTGTGTTTACCTGTGTAAAAAACATACAAACTGAGGTTTATTGAAGGTTTGAAGTAACAGATATAAAGTATGAGTAAAATACCAACATAAGATTTCTTGGCAGGAGAATGGTGCTTTGTCCTGTCTGCAATGCAGTATGAGTTTACTCACATTAATGCTCTCCTGTTGTTAAAGAGACTCAAGCTGCAGTTGTTGCCTTGCCATGACCTGGCTTCCACCACAACACATCCTCTCCACCCCTCCTATCCGTCTGGTTGAGTATTTCCATACAGTTCAAATTTCTTACAGTTCTGGTTGTTTTTTGTTTTGAGGTAGTTATTATTCTTTGGTTGTGTGATGAGGTATGTCTACCCACACCTCCATCTTGGCTGGAAGCCAGTTTTTTTTTATTGACACAATTACAGATGTCTCCATTTTCTCCACCTCTGCCCACCTCCACCCAGCTGCCACCACACTTTTCTCTGCCCATCACTACACTGTTGTCTGTGTCTATGAGTTATGCATACCTGTTCTTGCTAATCCCTTCACCTTCTCTTACCCAGTTAAAAATGGCCTGTAATGCCATCACTCAGGAAAAACATCTTTTAAAGTCCCTGTTCAGAGTTTATATATTAGACACACTTATTAATATTAAGTTTACATAGTAGGTCCATTCTATGCATGGAATTTTGTGTGTTCTCCACATCCTAGAGTATTAAATCTGTTCAGATTTTTGTGTCTTGAAAGGAACATTACCTGTGTGTTACAATCATCACTTTTCATGTTTGGGAAAGGGAAGCTTTTCTAATCTGTATTTTGAAAAATGTGGCTATTTTTCAGGCTGTACTAATGGTAGAGATTGTGTTGGTATGCCTCACTGCTTGCTAAGTGTTAACTAGAATTGGTACAAAATAGTGGCATATGTGAAATGTGGTTTGTTCTGCAGTGTTTCTGTAGCAAGAGCAGACTTAAATACATTTATTAGAACTTATAAAAGTAATACAAAGAAAGACAGAAATCAGAAAGAAAAACATACTGAAAGGGAAAGGGGATAGATTGCTTCTTTTCAAAACAACAATACCGCCCCCCCCACACACACACACAAAATAGGATTTTATAACAAGAGCAAGGTTTAAGAAAATACTGAGTTGCAAAGATATTTTTATGTTAGTCATGAATATATTTGCATATAGTTTCACTTCACGTCTTGCAGGTACAAGGTAGGATCACATTTTCTAGGCTTTTCATGGTTGGGTGGTGCCATGTGGTGAGTTTGGGCAAATCAGATGAGAAATTGTTCTGTGTCTTTTCCAGGACATGCTACTCATGTGTGATGTGAGGCTGTGACACTCTTTTCTCTTGAGCACAGTGACTGGCAGTGTCCAAGCCTCAGCTTGACTAGAAGCCCTCTGCCCATCTCTGATGGGCGTGTGACATGAAAGACAAAGAAACTTTGGTTGTTTTCAGCCATTGAGATTTGGGGTTGATTTCACCACAGTGTAATTTAGTCCATTCTTATACTAGTTTGTGTTTATAGATTTTTATACAACGTTTTGGAATAAATATTTGATCATGGAAAAGACATTAGAAAGGTGGTTCAAGGGCTAAAGTATAGGCACTTTTAGAAGAGATTAAAACTATAGTTAGCACACATCTCAGGCTTTGGGGACAGTCACTGAGTACAGCTGTTGTCCTTGAGTAATTATTAACAGTAACTTCTTTCCCTCTCAGGGATCCTGATTTAGGTAATGGATTTTGGTGGTAGTTTTATAAAAACACATATTGACTTCTTTATCCTTATCTTTTCCTATTGAACAGATGTGTTATTATTTTTGTTAACAATTTTTGGTTTACTTCCATATTAGTATTTTTCTTCTCACATTTTGTTATGCTATGTCTCTCAAATACAAGTTCCTAGTATTTTCATTAATACACCATTTATTCTTCTCTGGATTATAATGCATCATTGATTCTTTAGCTTTTTACTTCACACCATGTTGTACAATGGATAACACAGAGAAATTTATTATTTCATGAATTTTTATTACTTTAGCCAGTAATTACTTTAAAAACAAAGTGAATACCAATATAGAATTGTCTTTAACCTCCAAAAAAAATGACACTCAATATTAGTCATTTAAACTTTTCAAAGTATTTTTTTTTGGTCTCCAGGTCTGACTATATATATTGAACCCCTTATTTTTTCTTTTCTATTTATTTTTCTTTTTTCTTTTTATATTTTATGCAGAAATTACATCTTTCTATATTTCCAATGCACACTAAGAAAAATATGTGAGCAATTTATTTAAAAATATTCCACATATTCTGAAAAAAAGTGAGACTCAGTCATTACTGCAATTGCTCAAACTGGCCACTGAAATAAATGACCCCCTTCATGTGACTTCATGGAGACTCAGTACCTGAATGAGCAAGTAAAATCCATCAAAGAATTGGGTGGCCTTATAACTACCTTGAGCAGTTTGGGGGCCCTGAATCTGGCATGGCAGAGTATCTCTTTGACAAACACACCCAGGGAGACAATGAAAAGAGCTAAGACTTAGGATGGCTTCTCATAACCACAGGGGTGACTTTCCTGGCCACCAGTATATCAGTGTATCAAGGAAAAGACCTTTTCCTTGAGCCCCAGTGGATGGCTTAGTGGATAGGCACCAGCCTGCGAACCCAAAGGTCACTGGTTCAATTCCCAGTCAGGGCACATAACCAGGTTGCAAGTCAGGTCTCCAGCCACATCCATAGCTGGAGGCAGGTGAAAGGCAACCATACATTGATGATTCTCTCTCTTCTTTCCTTCCTCCCTGCCCTTCTTTCTAAAAATAATGAATAAAATCTTTTTAAAATAATAAATAAAATTAAAAAGAAAAGTACCTTTTCCTTTTCTATAAGTTATACCAAATCATCCACTTAGGTTCTTTCTTGTATACCATTCCTTCAAATAAAGTAATTCCCCCCAAAATTCCACATTTTCACAAAGTGCTGTAAAATCTGAGCCTTATATAGTTGCTCTCATCAACCTTTGCTATACATTAGAATTACCTGAAAAGATTTTAAAGAATATTACTGCCTGATGTTACCCTAAGAAGTGAGATTTATTTGGCTGGAGTCCAGCATTTGTGTAATTTTGAAAGTTCCCTAGGTGATTCCAATGAATAATCAGTATGGATCCACAGTGTTAGTGAATCCCAATTTTTGGTGTGCTTACAATTGTGTCCCCCAAGAAATTATGTTGAAGTCATAACCCCTAGCAACCCTGAATCTGACTGGGAAATAGGATTTTTGTTATATAGTTAGTTGACATAGGGTGGGCCTATCAAATAACTGGTGTCCTTATAAGAAGAGGAAAATTTAGACACAGAGGCAGAGAGGAAAATGTCTTGTGACAACAAAGAAAGAGAAGACACAGAAGTGAGAATGCCAAGTTGAGATGGAAGTGGAGATAAGAGTGATGTTTCTGCCCCCAACAAACCTCAAGGCTAGCCAACTGCACCAAAAACTAGAAGCAAGGAAGCATTATCTTCCAGAGCTTTCAGAGGTAGCATAACCCTGACAATACCTTGACTTCACATTTCTAGACTTCAGTATCCTGAGAATGATCTGGTGTAGTAAGCCACTTGGTTGTGGTACTTAGTCATGGCAGCCCTAGGGAATTGATGCTGAGCATCTTGGTTATTTGTTGAATTTATTTAAAAAAGAGTCAGTTCCTACTGTATGCATACTTAAAATGAATCTCTGGGTGTGGGTCATGGATTGCTGCATTTTTTACTTACTCTCTTTTCTTGAAGTGTATGGGCAGCAGTGTTGACATAGCTGGGGGCTTGTTAGGATCGAATCTGCAGTTGAACAAGAGCCCTGTAGTGATTCTTGTGCACCTTGCCATTTGTGAAGCCTTTTCTTGAGGGGATAAAAGGCACCCCCAAAGCAGAGCTTCGTTATTGCAAAAACACACAACTTTTAAGATGAGTAAGAACATCAGTTAGTCTTCCAGGAAATGTAGTTAGTTGATAAGAATGGTAGTTTTTCTTAAACATAAAGGAAGAACATACAGTATTTGAAAATACAGTTGTAAATTGAGATCAACAGAAAATATTGATTTACTTGCTTTTTAAAAGAAAAAAATCTGCTCATGTTCATAAATGGTTAATGCCTCCATTCTTTGTTTTGAGTGCTAGACTATTTTTTTCATCTTTAGCTTACAGTCAATGGCTTTTCATAATGATTCGAAGGAAACATAACAAAACCAATTTCATGACTGATTTTTCCTGACAGTACTGGACAATGTACTTTAGAGAAAAAATTTGGGTTTGGGTTTTACTGTTGTGAAACTTTTGTTTATATGTTAACTGCTTTCTCTTTCGTCTTCCTTGTTCTTTTTACTGTGTAAATGACCTACTTTGAAGTTTCAAATAAAAAAAACAAGTTAAATAGGCTTTTATTTGGCTCTTGATTCTGTTTTTTTTTTTTTTTTTCCCTAGCAAATTTGGAAAAGGTCCTGACTTTGTGAGTGTAGCAAAGAAAAGAAAGAGCTTTTCCTGTCTGGTACACTTACGAGAACTTTTCTAGTTCTAAGGAAAAGCCAGTGTTTGCACTCTACAAATAGAAGCATTTGATCTGAAAAAATAAAAGATAAGAAATAAAAGATGTTTGCTTACTTTTTGAGACAAAAGCTAACAAATTATTAAGGGAGCACTTAACGTGTGTTTGTATGTATGTGTTGTTAGCTACTACAGGGGAAGAAAAACAGTTTTTCCTCTTGCCCCCCGAGTTCTTAGCTGAGACTCCTGTAAGAAAGACAGATAACAAGGGAAAGACTGAAGTTTATTAAAATGTATATCTCATATGCACACCAGGGAAAAATTAGTATCCAAAAAAAGGTGACTTAGAATTCAGGATTAAATACCATCTTAATAGGGGAAGGGATTGGAGTATATAGGCCTCTCAGGGGAGAATAAGAGATTTTTAGGAAAGATGGATGAGTCCTTAGAAGAATAAGAATGAATGCCTTGAAGATAGCTAAAATCTGATGTTCCTAATGATACACTTGATTTTACTCAATATTTTTATTCCACATTTGTGGAAATATTGTAGGCTCTAGAAGAGCAAGAAACTGACTGTGAAAGGCTTTTAATAGAGGAAATACAAATTCAAAATAAATGTTTGTGACAAAGTTTGTTTGGATGTGATGTCCACTTCTGGTCTCCCTTCCTATGACAAGAGTCAGTCTTCTCTGGTTGGTGAGATCCCATGATTGGGGGATTCCCTGGTTAATTGTCACAATTGAGTTCCCTTTGGAGGATCTGTCTTTAGACAAATAAGGGGAGTTTGGCTGGTTTGTTAGTACCTACAAATCAAAACAATCAACAAAGCAAAGTGGCAAATTTGGAAAATGGCATGACCTGAAATCCTACAGGCCTGTGTATTGAAATGATGTGTTTTGCTACCTTTTGGTACATTGGAGTCATTCTATCTTCAATGCTTTGTACCAGCACTGGTAACAATGTAGTCATCCTCAATAGGAATTAATAGCAAAAGGTTGTTTTTAAATTATGAAACAAAGTATGCTGCTGTCAAAATAGAAGACTTTTGTATATTTATTTAAACTTTAAGGCTTTATATTCTTTTTACACAAGAAATAATAACTATAATTCTTCCAAAATAAAATACTGTAACTCTTTATAGAGTTATACTTAAACTGAACTTGTTTGATAAAACTTTTGTTAGTTTCAGTGACATAGATGGAATAAAATAGCTTTCCCTTTGTAACATAAGGATGTTGACACTTATTCTGTTATTCCAGTGTTATCTAATAGGGTAATCTGGTAATATCTTTTTTTCTTGAAACCTATAAGTAAATGAAGAAGGATTAATTAGGGGTGAATATAATGCTTACAATATGAACTGACAACTCCTGTGATGGGGAAAATGTTTTAATGGTTACTAATATCAGCACAATGTAAAGATTATAATAAAATACTCAAGGATCTGTTCTAGGGGAACTTAAGGTCAAAACATAAGATTCAGTGCAAGTATGATTTAAACTGTGTAACATTTGCAAAGGAATGCTGGGGCTGTGTTAATCCAACAGCATAGGGAGTCCTGGTAAAGGAAAAGTTACCTGGGGCAGAGCAATAGGAACAAGCTGAGCTACTATTGAGAATGCAAGTTTCCTTGATCTGGGCACATCCAAGACATCATTAATGACAGTGAAGAATGCAGACGATGCTTGGTATAGTGGCATCTTTTGAGCTATGACATCTTCACCAAGAACAGTGAAGGAGATTTGATCATTCCAGCACCAGCCCCTGCCTTTCTTAGACTTTACCTGTGAATCCCATAAATCCACCCGACCAAGGTCAGGGGTCACCACTCCTCCTCAAACACCTGTAATAAAAATCACACAGAATGTTTCTGCACGAGCCTGTCTGCTGCACTCCTACATGGCTCCTAAATACAACTGGGGCCTCCTGTCCAGTAGAAGTACCTCACCCCAACTTATTTGAGGAGAGTGGACCCCACTATCTAGGAGATGCTTGGAATGTAAAGCTAGCCTGTGCTATTTTTTAGCTGAAAAATAATTTTGCCAAACACCAACAGTAGGCACTGTGCCTATGATGAATCAAGACAAAAAATGAGATCTGTCTATTATCCTGTATAAATACAGAATACAGACAAAAACATGAACATTACCAAACAACCACCATGTTGTCAATATGGTTTATTGCTGCTTCATGACCACTTACAGCTTTAGCCTTGCACTAGTTTTCCCTTCTAAGAGATAGGCTAATTGATACCCAATCATAGCATTAACCCAATTTTCTGACATCATTTGTTCCAGAGTAAAGCCCTAGTTCCTGGAACCCTCGCTAAAACTACCCGAGGCAGGCCCATATCCTCAAATAAGTCCCCCTTACCGACATGCTTACAATTCCACAATGTGTGCATTCTGTCCCCCTGCAATGAGTGATACCAAATTGTTCAACTTCAGGAGTGTTCCTGGGGACTCTTGGCTCAAGGGCTTTGACATTCTTTTCCCACCATCATCCATGCTTGTTTTCTGGCCCTCAGACTCATTGAGACACTTCTGGAATCCTAGCTGGTTTATTATTGTACTCTTAGTAATCATACTCCTCGCAGGCCAAGTGACTAGCACCCTGCCATCTTTTAACAAATACATTGGAATCTGCACACTGGATGATTGGCTCTAGTTTACCTGTACTAGAATTCCTCATCACCTTTGCACCATGGGACAATTACTTGGAAGTTGAACACTTTCCCACAGCTCTGGAACTCAGTTTGCAGACAACTCATTGCATTCTTTAGTGTAATGCCTGCAACTGGATTAGTGCTTTTTTTTTTTTTTTTTTTTAACTTTTAAATTTATTTGTATTATTTACATTATTGCAGATGTCTTCATTTTCCCCCCACCTTTTACCTCCCTTCTCACCTCCCCCTTCCCTCTGGCCATCACCATGCTGTTTCTGTGTCTGTGGGTTAGGCATATATGTTCTTTGGCTAATCCCTTCACCTTCTTTCATCATGGGTTAGCCCTATGTTGGTAACCAAAGGGCAGGTTTTGTACCAATGCCTGCCTGATATATAACAGTTGTGAGCTTTTTAGGAATATTCAGTCATATGCTGGATGGGATCCTTGTGCTGGGAAGGAGATTGGACCCATAGTTAGTGAGTGCACTTATAAGTAAAAATTTCTGTGATGTTGCACTCACAGAAGTAGAGGAAGAAGAATATCTTTTTGCTTCCTTACAATCTTATAGTTTGCTTTAAATTTTTTTTATTTTTTATTTAATGTTATTGTTGTTGTATTACATCCATCTACTTTTTACTTCCCTCTGTCCCCTTCCCCACCCACCCACTCCCCACCAAAGTGAATCCCACTTGTTGTCCATAGGGATTGCTTTTGCTGAAAGGTAAGCCATGCTGACTTTTGAATCATATATATCAAAAAATAATTTATTCCTTTCTAGGCTTTGAACTCTTCAAAATATATTCAGTCTATATATTTCATGGGTATTTTGACTGCCTGAAAAATCCTGAAATAAAAATGTCAAAATCTTGAGTTCTCTTGAGAATTTCTTTTTCCTGTATATTTTATTTCTTCTTTTTAATGAGCTGTAATTGTTTTACATGGAGATACTTATTTTTCAGTGACCAGCCACAGAAGCCTGGATTGTGAGATTGGAAAATCAGCATTCGTCTTATCTTTATTGGCTTTGCTCCAGCTTGTCATAGGAGTTTTGGGCTTATTTAATTAATTCTACAAAATTAATTGAATTAATGGAATCAGGTCAAATTTCCTCATCCCCACATGACTAGCATAAAGTCTGGATCTAATATGTATTATAAGGGGAATGACTCAAAGCTTCTCTTGAGGATTTTTTTTTTTTTCTTTTTTCGTCATTTCAAAAAACAGTTTTGAATAAATCTTGAAAGTTACATTTCCAAGTGATTAAAACAACCACTGCAGTTAAAGTTGGTGGAAGGCTAATCCAGTGTCTAATAACCCTACTGGCTACTCCCCAGCAGACACTGCCAGCCTTTGGCTCTCTAATGGCTTTCCCGTCAAAGCCCTTCTCCTCCTGCTGGGGAGTGTTTTCACACAAAACAAGGATTTAGCCCCAAACAGCCTCTGATCCCTCCAATAAATAAAGCTGCTGAACATCACACCTCCTCCTCCCCAGCCCCACAGTGCCCCTCCAATTCTTTCCATGTGACAAGACTTACTGGTAAACCTTTATTTATTGTATTGATTTTGATGTTCATCATGCTGGATACTAGGAGTGTTTCTTAGAGATTAAAAAAAAATGTAGTACACAAGTCTGAGTTCTTTGCAAACTCAAGTTTTTATTTATTTATTTTTCTTACCTGAGTAAACTTAAGATTTCCCTTTGTGTTAATTAAAGTGCTGCACTATAGTCACAAAAGAAGAGTGACCAGCTGCTGTGGAGCTGAGTTTGGGGCTGCCTTTAGGTCAACCTGACCTCCTTTGTTGTGTAGAATGACTTTTTTTTTTTTTTTTTTTTAAGTCAGGCTTTGACTTACTGGAATTGGCCCCATCAGCTGCCTGGAAGGAGATGGGTGGGGGGAGAAGCATGTCTCAGACTTTAGTGTGGATGGGATCTGCATGCAGAGACTTTGAGTCAAACAGAGGAGAGATTTTAAAGGTTGTATTTTCCTTCTGGTCCAAGCCTCTCATCCAAAGTGTGGTAAGTGGGTCAGCTGTAGTTGATACTTCCTTTTAGGAGAGGAGAGAAAACTCGTGCAGAATTAACCGTGCATTTTCCACAAATAAAATTTAATTCCTTTATTTTAACTTTAGAACATGTGTATTTTACTATCAAGTTTTTTTCTTGGTTGTTTTTTGTTTTGTTTTTGTTTTGCTTTTGCCTTTTGATCTTTAGATTCAACTATTTAATGCAATCATTCTCTTTAAAATCTTAGTTCTAATTAAAATATTAATAAATTTAAATTCCAAAGTCTTCCTGAGGAAATCACAGTTAAAAAAGGGAAAATTCTAGCAAAGTTCTAGAAACAAAGGAGGAAAGAAGGTAATTTTTACAATGCTGTAGCAAATTTTTATGTGTAACCTAAGATTGAAGCTTGTAGTAGGAAATACTTTTTTTATTCTAGTGCACATAAACTTGCATTTTAAATGCCTCTGTAATGTACATAATACAACTTAAAGCTGCACACATTTTTCTTTCTTTTCACAAAACCCAGTGTATTTTTTGTAGGCTCAGTATATTTAGATTGGCTGAGTTTTTCAACCTTGATGATGACTTTTTAAAAAGTAATAACCATTTATTAATGCTTCCTATATGCCAGGCACTGTCAGTCTTTTATATGTATCATCTCATGACGTACAATAAACTCATGACTTAAGCATTTTTGCTACTCCTTTAAAAATACATTTATATCTAAGAGGTACATACTATTGTTAAAATAAACCAAATGATTCTGAAAGGTTCATAACAGTAACCCATTATCTCTTGCCTCAAATCATGTTCACCTAGGCTTTCAACCCAGAGGCAAGGATATTTATTTTTGTTTTCAGTTCTTTAAGGAGTCACCTCCAGATTCCTAACAATATATCAATACAGCATTATTTTATTTAGGAGTTTATTGATATCCTGCTATGATGGATAAGAATCAGATTTATCCTGCATCTTCATTTACGTCATCCTATATGTCCCTTTCACTCCCTTAGTTGAATATACATATATTGTTTAGCCTTATTGCTGTCAGTCACCTTTGGAACCTCAAAAACATACCTGAACCTGTCTGTATTTGTTGTTCTATTTACCATAGACAGTATTTCCTTTTTTTTTTTAGTTTAATTTTATTGTTGTTGTGTTACATCCATCCCCTTTTTGCTCTCCTCTGTCCCCTTCCCCACCCACCCACTCCCCACAAAAGTCAATCCCACTTGTTGTCCATGTCCATGGTTCTTCCATGCTAGTTCCTTGACTAAACTGCTTCCCTTCTTTGCCTCCTCTTCCCTCTTCCCCTCACCCCCCTGCCCACTGAAGGTCTATTCATTGTATTCATGTATCTGGTTCTGTTTTGTTTGTTTGTTGTTTTGTTCATTATTGTCTTGTAATGGGTGAGATCATATGGTATTTGTCTTTCACTGACTGGCTTAGTTCACTACGCATAATACTTTCCAGTTCCATCCATGTTGTTGCAAAGGGTAGGAGTTCCTTCTTTCTTTCTGCTGTGTAGTATTCCATTCTGTAAATATACCTAAGTTTTTTGATCCAGTCATCCACTGATGGCCACTTAGGCTGTTCCAGCACTTGGCTATTGTAAATAGTGCTACTATGAACATAAGGGTACATAGGTTCTTATGGATTGGTGCTTCAGGGTTCTTCATAGACAGTATTTCTTTTTAAGATTTTATTTATTTCCAGAGAGAGAGGAAGGGAGAAGGCAGAGAGGGAGAGAAACATCAATGTATGGTTGCCCTTCACCTGCTTCCAGCTAGGAGCCCTGGCTTGCAGCCTGGTCATATGCCCTGGCTGGGGAATCGAACCAGCGACCCCTGGGTTCGCAGGCTGGCACCTTATACATTGTGTTACCAGCCAGAGCATATTTTTTAAGTCCTTATTTATAAAATTGTTAGCTCTTCTACCTTCTTCTGCACTGTTCTGTCTGCCGCTTTCCAGTCTCTTATCAGCCATACCTTGATTTTGATCAATTGGAGTCATATGAATTGCTTTTAACCTACAAAAATGGCAGTATCATATGATTGTGGTCAAGGTGAATAAAATTACATTGTATTGTATAACCATCATTGTCTTCCATATCCATGGGATAGTTTTAAATGGAAAATCAGTTATTAGTACTTATATTTTAATTGTTTTCGGTGGAAAAGGGGTCCTTTCCTGGAGTCATGAAAAAAGAATTTCCAGGGACCCACACATGGGATGATGAGTTTTAATGGTAAGATTTATTGGGATTGATATAAACCATTGCCTCTGGGTCCCCAATGTCTCATCTCTGTCCATCCCACTGTGGAAAAAATCCAGCCTTGTCTTCATCAAGCCCAGAACAAAAGCTTCATCATGTCCAGAGATTCTATGCCATGCCAAGGCTTAGTCTACTTTAGCCTCTCTCTCCATCGACTGTTCCTGGTTGCACTTGGATGGTGCTGTATTGCCATATGTAGGCTCATGCTTGGAGCCTGTGTTTGGAATCTGCATGGCTGGTGGGGCTGTATGGCTGCTATGGAGAAGAACACACAAACAAATGGTGAGTTGGTATTATCAGACAAAAGAGGGAGAGAGAAAGTGAGAGAGTGTGAGAGAGCTTGGTTAAGCTTGGATATTACCTGGGGCTTGGGAAGGACTAGGTACTTTTCCAAAATAACCAATTAATTTCTTAATCTTCCCTGGGCTTACATTGGATCCTCAACCTAACCAATTAATTTCCTGTATCTTCCCAGGGTCTATGTCCTTGATGCACTCTATTCCTTTTTTCAGACTAAGTTCCAACCCTACGGCCACTATCTTAGCTCCTACAACATGTGCCTCAAGGTGGAAGCACCCCTCTCTCCCCCTGCCCTATTGGATTCTACTGAGCATGCACCCAGCAGAGGAATTTTCTCTCTGTTGTTGTTTTACCTTTCCCTCAGTAATCCAGGATAATGGCAGGTTGTTCCTGGGGAGATTGGAAGATTGATCCTTTTATACATGGGGCAAGCACTGAGAGGTGTTAATTTTCTTCCTGGGACAATGCTGTGATCTCCTGGGGTTCCTGCAGCTAGTATATTTGGCTTGATGTGTGATTCCCTTTGCTCCCTTCCTTTATTAATATTTAGCTACCTACACTAATTTATGAGTAATATAAATGTGTTTAGAAACATGAACAGAGTAGAAAGATGAACTCTTTCTTCTTTAGTAACCCTTTACATTGTTCTTTACTTTAGAATGGAGTCTCCTTTTGAGCAGTCCATTATTTCTCTTATTCAGAGATACAGATGCTCCACCTCTGAAAATATCATACATTTATTTAATGCTCCTTTTATTACTGGTGAGGCTAGTCATTAACATTTTGGAGATAGCTATAGCTATGTTAATGAGATAAATGAGACAGGTGGGCAGGTGTCAATATCAGTGTTATTTTATTTATTTTTCAAATGTTTATTGAACACCTAATGTGTATCAAATATTGTGTAATAGGACAAATAATAAATTAGACACAGACTCCTGATTTCAAGGAGTTGATACTATAGTGTGTTTTATGTTACTCTACAAAATAAAAATTAGAGTGAGTGTTTGTGTGTGTGTGTGTGTGTGTGTGTGTGTGTGTGTGTGTAAACCTAAACTAGGATTCTGCCCATACTTACTGAGATTAGAGCATTTTTAGGTTCTCTTGTAAGTGGTGATTTCTTTTCATTTCTTTTTCCTGAGTACTGACAAAACAAAGTACAAATAACTTTGTTTTATTCTAATATATTTTTTTTATGTGTAACTGGGGTGTAAATTTTTCATTTGTATCATTTGGTCTGGAAAGATTCTGTTTGCATAATTTTTAAATGAGATTTCAATTTTATATAACCAAAGGTTTATCTTTTCATGGCTGAAAAAATATATATTTTTAATTTTATTGTTGTTGTATTACATCCATCCCCTTTTTGCTCCCCTCTGTCTGAAAATATTTTTTAAAGGTTGTTATTAAAGTGATAGTTTGAGACTTTCAGATTTTTATTTTTAACTATTCCTATCTTATATGAGTTGAAAACATCCATTTTTACTGCTGAACCCACTGTTTCATAGAAAAAAATGACTTTAATGGATATCTAGAAAGGAGTGGACATGTATGTATTGATTTCTTACACAATCTGAGGAGACACATGATCTCCATTTACACTAATTTTTACTCATTGGAATCTAAAATAATATGTTGGTATGACTTGTACAGTGCCTTGAGAGCAAAAACAGTGTCTGAATACTGGAATATTGAGCAGACTTAGCTGTGATTTATTTGCTCCTTGTGTAGGAAGCATTTTCTCTTCAGATACCTGAGGAAAATAGCCAGGTGCTTCCATACATTCTTAATTTTTGTAACCCAAGGTTAAACGTAGTTCAGTCTCCACTTACATCTTTGTGATATCTCACACAGAGGAGCATCTAACACATAGTTGGTGTTAGACTATGACCTTCATCTCAGAAAAGTGGGTTTTTTATTAAGGTTTTTATATGGGTCAAAAACACCCTACACACTGGAATCAATGAATGAATAAAATACTCCTGGAATCAATGAATGAATAAAATGAACTGAAACCTCACTTAATGATGTAAAAAATCAAAGGCCTTCCTCAAATTTTCTGTCAATTTCTGGGGGTGCTAAAGGTCTATGGTTCATTTGGATCAAGACTTTTTTCTTACACCACCTATTAGTGAAATTTTCTAATTGTCTCACAAAATGATCCATACTTTCCCAGGTTTGTATAGGGAGAGTACAGAAATGAAATGAAGTTTGTTTTTTGTTTTTGACTTTTAATACCCTTGTGCATAATGGAAAAAAAAAAAAGTCAACAAAAGAAAAGCCATTTATAATTGTAGAAACTATATACAAAATTTGGGGAAATTTTCTCACTTTTTATGTGTAGTGATTTGGCCAACTATTTGCATAGTCTCCTTTCCTAGACACATGCCCAGGAACTATTTTTACAAACAAAATTGCTCAAGTGAAGAAAGTCAACACTTCTCTAATTATTCCTATTTATCCCAATTCTTGATTTTTTTAGGACTACATTTTCTTGAACTCTGATTCTAATGCAAAAATTTTGGCAGCACTTCCCTGAGAGTGTAGGGTGGGGATTGATGAACGAAAGTTGAATTTGTGATGATGTCAGATAGAACTGGTTCTGTTTTTCAGCTCTGATAGTTACTGAAATTTGACATTTGCTGAACTTCTAAGCTTCAGCCTCATCCTATGAAATGTGGATAATTAGAACATTTTTACCTATCCCATAGAGTTGTGAGCTTCATGCCGTAAGGTGCATGAACAGTGTCCATCCAGCACCCAGTAAGCAGCCAATAATGTTCTTACGTTAACACTGTAGTCTTTACATTACTACTGTTGACTTTTTGACACTCAGAAGACTTTGTTTTTTTGGAGCTCCATCAATCATCTTTAGAAATTTTTTGCTTCTGTAAAATTCACTACATTTAAAAATAGTTTGCTAGCAGGGAATCAGCTGAACTGAAAAAACGAAATGTGAATGGTAGAGAAAAAAGTGGTACATTAGACTTACTGTCATAACTGGAACTTTGACCTTCTGTTAGAAGTTCTAGTATATTGAAGTTAAAATACTTTGAAACTTAGCAACCACTGTTTCAACTGCAGCACTATTATTATTATTTTTTTTTCTTTTTAATGGTTGCTTTGGGGCATTTATTACATGTATGCTGTGACATCTCTGATGGTGAAAACAGCCTTGCCTCAAATGCTGACACTTAAGTCACTTTTACTGTGGTTTTTATAAGTAAATCAGCATTCTCAACTTTATATTTTCTAGCAGGTCTGATTAAAAATAGGCTTTTTTTTTTTTTTTTTTTTTAACTCCTGGGATGCTGTGACACATTTTTTACCATGATGGTTTTTTTCTCTGCTTTACAGAAAGAAATGTGGAAAGGGAAAAGTGTAATACAAGGTTCTTTTTAATGTGAGTGATTTTTAGACAACTTTGAACTCAGTGTGTAGGGTGTTTTTGACCCATATAAAAACCTTACTAAAAAACCCACTTTTCTGAGATGAAGGTCAGAGGTAATTGTGAATGTGTATTTCCATTCAACATACCATTTTCTTTTTTGGAGCTTTATATCCCATGGGGCACTGCAATGGAATTATAAGCTTTTGGAAGTAATATTTGATGGACTTTGGACTGTATTGAGGAAAAGCAGATAATCAGAAAGCCCCTGAAACCCTACATAGAGAATTTTCTGACGTTTATTATAGCTGCAACTCATTATAAGAAATCATTTGAACTTTTAATAGGTTCCATTCCAAGACTTTTTTTTTTTCCCCCAGATTTTATTTATTATTTTTTAGAAAGAGAGGAAGGGAGAGAGGCAGAGAGACATCAGTGTATGGTTGCCTTTCACCCACCTCCAGCTACATACCTGGCTGGAGACCTGGCTTACAACCTGGTTATGTGCCTTGGCTGGGAGTTGAACCAGTGACCTTTGGGTTTGCAGGCCAGTGCCTTATCCACTGTACCAGGGTGACTTTTTAATTTTTTAATGAGAAGGGATGTCATTTCTTATTACATCTGTAAGAGATAAAGGGGGAAAAATTTCCCCAAATCATAAAGCTGTATATCATATGGTCACCCAAAACTCAGTTTAGGGACTAGTCTTATTTATTTGTTAATAATAGTAACAGGATCATTTTTTTTTTCAAGTTTTGAGGGGATTCTAAGCTCTTCCGTATTGTGTATATTTGGAGATTTTGTTCCAGAGAAATGAAGATTAAGTCCCCAGGATCCAGGCCCAGAGCACATTCTCCTGCACCCCACTCCTTCTGCTCTGCACTGTTTCCTTTGTATTTCCCACACAATTTAGAATAATGCCAGTAGGAACTAGGCTAACACTGATTAGTGTTTAGTTACTGGCCCTGTAAGTTATTTTGAGGTAGTTTACCAAGAGCTTTATTAATCTACATTTTCTCAGATGACTTATGTTTTGGAGAGTGTAATCTTTTTTAAAATGGGTGATCTTGATTCTCTTTATCTACACAGGCATACAACATTTTATCAGTGTCTACCTCTTTCCAGCCTATTAACACTTGCATTAACTTTCCTGTCTCTGATGTACTTTGTGGTAGTCATTGTATATATAATTGTAACCTTGAAACAATATTCAGATTATGAGATATTAGTAGGGAATTTGTTGTATTTTGGCAACAATTTTTAAAATTTTTTGAGATGTAGAGAGAAACATCAATTGGTTGTCCCATTTATTTATGATTCATTGGTTGATTCTTATATGTGTCCTGAACAAGGATCAAACCTGCAAACTTGGGGTATTGGGATAATACTCAAACGAAGTCAGCTACCTGGCTAGGGATTGGCAACACTTAATTTCCCACACTCGATAGTATATGAAACATGCCATTGATAAGCTGAAGCACTAAAATGTCACCATATATGGGAAAATGCATGTTGTATTATAACTTAGATCTAGAGTTTAGCTTTTGAGAAATCAATCTGTCTTGATTTTGCAGTATTAAATGAAGGCCACATTATAAATGGATAGTTTGGTTCTATGATATTCTGGAAAATACTGAAGAATATTTGAGGGGGACAGGAAATAATGAAATATTTTTAGGAGAACTTATACTTTTAGTCTACCACAAATAGACCTATTTTTCCTCTCTGCACCTGTCCATGGTTGACTGAAAACTTTCTACTGAATTTGTAGGCAGACCTGGAAAGAATGTACCATAGTTGGGGGAAAATTATACCCTCAATTGAGGAAATCCTGCAAGAGGAAGAACCTGGAAGAATCTCTGGTATTTATTTTATTATATATTTCAAACAGGGAGAGAAGCCCTGATTAATTCAAATCCAGTTTGAAATTAAAAGAAAAAAGGTGTCTATACATGAAAATTTAGACTCAAAATCTAAGATATCTTACAAAGGATTTATCCCCATTTCAGAGGATATACCCTAGGAGGATATTTTGCAATATCATGAAACATCTTGCTTAAAAACTAGCTGGGATAACTAGATTTTGGAAGATACCATATAGTATTGGGGAGGGAGGTGAGGGACAAATGACCAGTTTTGCTAATTATAGAAAATCCTGGATATACTTTTCTCATCCTAAAATGTTGTAATCAGTTTGTGAAGCATTAAATGGACTGCTTTTTCCTAATAGACATAGTGCATGTATTCTATTGTTTTTAGGATTAATTATATTTTGTTTTTGCCCTAGGACTAGTTATATTTAATTCTAAACTGAGCCAAGGGTGGCACAAAAATTCATGGGCTTACCCTAAAATATTACTCTTTTATTTAATATACAACTTTTGAGGTTTTTCCCTAATTTTAGGAGTTGACTCTTTGATTTAAAATGATACAATTACCCTGGCTGGTGGCACAGTGGATCAGGTGCCAGCCTGCGACCCCAAAGGTCGCTAGTTCAATTCCCCAGCCAGGGCACATAATCAGGTTGCAAGCCAGGTCTCCAGCCAGCTTAGTAGCTGGAGGCAGATGAAAGGCAACCATACGTTGATGTCTCCTTCCCTCTCTGTCTTTCTCCCTTCCCCTCTCTGAAAAAATAATAAATAAAATCTAAAAAATCATAATAAAATAAAATAAGATAAAATAATACAATTATTGACAGCATCTTCTATTAATGTTTGGATTGGTCAATGCCTTTCCATTTAAATGGGAGCTACTTAAACATTCTTTGGTTTTAAATCATGCTATTAACCTCTTCACATTAATTTGTTAATTTTCTCCACTGTAAGTTCACTTGAATGGCTTATTTTTCACAGCACTGGCTGAATTTGCAGTTCAGTGACTTTGATTGTACCAGAATAAAGGAACAAAACCAGTTAATTGACCCTCTGACTATATTTAACATATGTTCTTATATATACTATTTTCTTTAAGACAAACCTGAAAGGATTCCTCTTTTCTAAGTCTTTTTTCTCCTAATCACTAGTGATCCTTGAGTGAAATACATTCAGTGAGTGTGTTGAGTACCTACCTATATTATGTGTTGGCTTTTAAGAGATACTAGAGATAATTTACTGGAAAACATCCCTGTACCAAGGTGCTGACTTCAAGATTTTTTCATATGGACAGGGAGCAATGAAAATTCGAACTGTAGCATTTGGAAGAAAAGTGTAGTAATAAAGCTGAGAAAATGAAGGTAACATTTAGAGATGGATTAGTCGATGCCTAGATGGATGATTGGATTTGGAATGCCTCAGCAGGACAACGCACTTTTGAAACATGCAATCCATGTATAAACATTTCTGTTTTTCCAGCAGACAAGTGAACTTGTCTATGGGAAAGAAACCATATTTGGTTCTGGTTATAAGCAAAGCCCTTGTGCCCTTTATCATAGTCCTGCATCATAGTTACATGTTAATTTCATTTCTTAAAGGATGGACTCATTGACCAAATATAAAATATAGCCTTCTATGAAAATTGTAGCCATGAGTGCCAAGAACATAATTACCTCTGTTTCTAAGGAGCCTGTCTTAGTAACATATCTAAGAATGTTTCCTTTGTTTATCTAACTGGAATATTGCACATCTGACTTACTGTATGAAAAAACAAATCCCTTCTGATGTTCTAATGACCCAAAACATTCCAGGACCTCTCTCCTGGGAAGGACTGATCCCCACAGTCCTAGAAAGTTGATGCTGGTGTGGGAAGAAAGAAACCTCCATATCTTCACTGTT
Source organism: Noctilio leporinus (assembly GCA_004026585.1). Taxonomy (NCBI): domain Eukaryota; kingdom Metazoa; phylum Chordata; class Mammalia; order Chiroptera; family Noctilionidae; genus Noctilio; species Noctilio leporinus. Next base: position 8,133 of record PVIW01005994.1, on the reverse strand, counting down.
GCTTGTGGAACTTTTTGGGATTGAACCCAACATGTTCATGTGTTGTCCAGTGTGGGGCAATAACAGAGGCATACCACATACCTTGTTACCCTCTTCCATCTGTCATATCTCCCATGCTTCTACCAAACTTGAACTCCTAGCTGTTCTCATGTGCTTCACATTTTCCTCTGCCTTTCCCTTCAGTTTCCTGAGCTTCAGAGCTCTTCATCATCTCAATCTCAGAGTGTTAAAAATGGCCCACTTTTGAAATAGGCAGTATAAACATCATTAAGCGTCCCTCGATTTTCTTAGCTAGTCCAGATTTCTTTCCCATAGCATTTCATGATTCTAATGACTGATAATTATCACTTTCGGTTTTGCAGATTTCTGGAAACTCTGATGTTAGTGTCTATCCCTGGTTTAGAAGATTTGCATGAAAAGTTTTCTCATGTAAGAGAGCCTAAGGCAGTGTTTAAATGTGACCTTGTATTCACCACAGTACATTAGACGCCTATTAAGTATTTGAAGTTCCTGTGTGAGTGGCCTCTAACCTACCCTACTCCCACTTCCTCTCCCACTACACCACATGGGTATTTTTCAGCTCATCTATTAATAATTGGCCATTATCTTCCTTGCCTCATGGACATGAGCAGCCCATGCCTCACACACTGCCTGGGAATTCTAGCCTTAGCTAACGCCTATTCATTGCGCACACATCTCATCTTAAATCCACTTCTCATCCATACCTGGCCCAAGCTCCCCTCCCCCACAATGAAACCATACTTTAGGTTTAAAAATTTTTTTCTATTATCTTGTTCCTGACTTTTATATGTGTTCCACATGTTTTATCTACACTCTTACATATCTGTATAACCTGAATAAATCTTGAACAATTTTCCCACTCTATGCAGGGAATGTTATTTAAAAAATTATACTTTCATACTCCAAATCAATGTGGAAATGTACTTAGTATAAGGAATTGCTTATTTTTATTTATTAAAGGACATTGAAAGGATCCAATTTACAATGCCTAGCATACTCCTCACAGTTCCTTGTCCTTACTGCCTTTTTCCACCTGATTTTCTCAGAAAGCAGGTTCAGCACTTCTCACTTGCCAGACAGCATAAACCTCACCATGAGCCAGCCCCTAGGTTGTGCTCCTGATCTCCCTGGTCTTGACCATGGGACTAACTCTGCTTCTCAGGCTCAATTTTTGTTTCTTTTTGGCATGCCTCCTGGAATCTCCCTGGGCAATGTGCTGAGGAGCCAGCCAGTCAGGACTCCCCCACTTCTTAAATGTCCTCTGACAGGTGCTTTGTTAATGCAAGGCTTGGGCATTTGGAGGGGGGAGTGCTAAACGTGGGTGCAAAGCCAGAGTGTTTGGGGTAAAGAAAGAATGCTGGGGATGTTCCTGGACTATTGAGTGACTGGCTGCTTACTGTCTATTGTGCTGGGAGACTGCTGGCCGCATGAGGGCAGGGGCCTCTTTTGTTTGGTTCACTGGCATATCTTCTAGTGTAGTGCTGGGCCCACTGTCAGTGCTGAGTGGTATCAACTGAATGAATCTATGAAGGAGCAATTTTGAAGTCATTTAACTGATGAGTAAATGCAATACTTAACTGAAAACTCTAGAGGGAGATCAGAGAAGAACTTGAACTGGAATGATTGTAACACAAGTCAAGATTCAGCTGTGTTTGCTAGGATGGAAATTTTATTCCTCCCTCCTGATCTTAAACATTTAAAAAAATGACATGAAATCCGAACTAAATCTGATACAAATCCTTCCTCTGTTTTTATTACAGGCCATGATGGCCCCTATAATCTGTAGGAAAAAGTGTAGGAATACTGATGATATTTTAAGAAAATAACACTCATTTGAGTAGAAGTCTTATGAAACAGATGGGCTATAATTAATACCACTAATAGTAATCTGAAATGATAACTGATGGACATATGAAGGAATGCTAGAAAAATATCGTGCTTGAGAGGAAATTACATAGCATGACAGAACAGTATATATTCAGTAAAGGAATTTATAGGTTCTCACAACAGTCATTAGTGTAATTTATAAACTACATAAAAGTAAGAAATGACTTAGTATAAGCAGAACTTTGTGTGAAGTTCTGGGACAAATTTCCATGTCTGAAACATGTATCTAGGGCTTGCATTCTATTTGACCTTGAACAATTAACTCTCCAGCCATTGTTTCTTCATTTTTAAAATGAAGGTAATAATAGTATACTGTTTACAGGGATTTGGTGAGGATTACAATAGCATATGTACAGGAAGGTCTTAACACAAGTATTAGCCCCTGTGTAGTAAGAATTTAATGCATTTGCTAACTTTTGGGTGGTATCAGATTGAGGACTTGATGTTACTAACATTTGCCTGCCTTAGTCATTTCCTCTCTTTAGGTTCCTTTATAATGATAATGCTGTGCTAGAATTTTTTTTCTTCCCTCAAACTGTTCCTCAAAATGTTTGTGACTTGAATGTCTTCTGGGGAAGAGTACTTTCCTATTATTTTTATAATCCTGTCACGTGCTGGTTCATCTGGTGGGATAGACAGATAAGGTCCCAACAGTGGTTTATGAAAGAGTTTACAGAGCAGCGGTGCTCTAAGAAGATTTCAGATGTGAATGGGAAGATGCTAATGGAAGTGCTGTATGTTGAAATTGTGTTAGCATTTAAATTTCAGCTGGATTCATATTGCAGTTCATAGTAAATCCTCCTTTAATTTTTTTTTTTTTTTGCTCCATTTTTGGCTTCTATAATTTTGGATCTGGCAGAGGCCTTGAGAAGCAAATGGCTGAGCACTGCTACCTCCCAGGGAACAGATGACCTTGAGGCAGAAGGAGGAGAAAAGTGAGAGGACTGAGTAGACAGAATTGGAGAATGGTTATAAAATAAAGGGAGTGTTCACCTTTCTTTCACCTAGAATGCATTAGAGTATTTTGTTTTCCTCCAGGTAAATAAAGGTCTGCTGGAAGTTTATTTCCAGATGCTTCAATAAAAAATTAAGTTGACTCTTTTAATGATAAAATGATCAAAAAGCCCTCAGTGGCCTAAAACCTATAGTGTTTGGAATGATGGATTCATATATAAATTTCAAAAATTAAAATTAAAGATATTCATTAGGTATCACGTATATCATTTAGAAAAAAAAATGCCGTATGTCTGCTGAATTTAAAAGTGTCATTTCAGTGATCTAAAATTCTGTGTAATGTAGCTATTGATAAGGAAGAGTATGTCAGAAAAATATAAAGTGACACTGGATAAAATAACACCTTATAGACTTCTAGTTTCAAAGACCCAGGATGTGGGCTTTGCCTATTGTTTTCACTTACAATAAACTATGATAAAGAGATTTAAAAAAAGGACCTTTAAAAAGCACCTATTCAATGAATCAAATTAATGGCATAAAAAATTCTTAGTTGAAAGTCACACTGAAACAAATGAGAAAGGAATTAATTTGGAACTACTAGAAAAATGACATGTAGCCAGTATTGGATTCAGTTCAATTTAAAATCAGAACAACTTTTATGTTTTACCATCTGCCTCTCCAGGAGCCTTGTAAAATTTGAATACCACAGTCCTTAGAGATTCCTATATGAGGACAGCTTTTGTAAAGGCCATTTAAAGAACATAAAACCAGAATAAATAATGTTGGTGCTTGTCCAGGGATTGAGTTAGTACTTAGTGATTATTGAAAAGATAAATTGCATCTGTGATTTAGGGACTCAAGTATTTCCTTTGAACTTCTGCCCTCTGTAAAACCACACAGAAGTTCAGCAAAGAGTTTTCTATCTCTTGTGACAGATAATCAAATGGAGACTCAGAGAAGGCAAGCAATTTTCACTCATCTCATGTGAAAATTGTTCAGAGCTGTAACTGAAACCCACAATTCTATAAACTGCTGGTTTTAGGACATAATACTTATTAAACAAAATAGGTAAGAGGTATGAAACAGAAACTATGTGTCTTCTAAATTTTCATGTTCCATTTATATATTAAGCTGAGTTAGATAGCAGGCAGGAAACATGTACTGACAAAATATGTGCTTTACTTTTTACATATACCCATATGTGTGTGTATCTCTGTAGAGATTTTAATCAATTGTAAGCTTTGGTTTATGGATAGTGTATGAATGTTATAATGTTTTAACCTATTTTGTTGATTGTTCTAAAGCTCCCCACAGAGACAAACTGTAACCTTTTCATCTTATAATTCCATGTCTTGCATACTGCTTGTTCAGTAAGTGAGTGAACGCCAAAGAAGGAATGTTAAGAAAGTAAAACAAACAGAAATATGAATAAGGTTCTGATTCCAGAAAAAGAAGTATTAATATGCTTTAATCAAGGTTTTATTGAAACTGATTATTATGAAACAATAAAGATTCTCCTGAAGATGGAATATTTGGGTGGTAGATACTAATGAGATACATCTAGTTACTCTCTGCAGAATCGTGACAGAAGAATACTTTCAGTTTTACTAATTCACTATTTACTGATATAATCTTGAACATGTACCAAGTACTGTGACTGAGTTAAAATGTCAAATAAGACTTGATCCTTTCCCACTTGGAGTTCACAGAAGATGCCCAGACAATTGAATAAATGGGTATTAATCGATAGATGCTAAGATTGCCCCTATATACAGAGGAGCTCAGAGGAAAGAGCCACATCTCTCACATGTAAAACTGTGATCTTGATTGGGTGAGGAGAATGAGTATGGGATGAGCTGTGGCCAATTCTTTAGTTACATTTTTATCTCCTTTCATATGGTGAGAGATGTGAAGTAGGTCATCATACAAGATACCTGTTTCATGGTCTTGCTTCTCTGTTAGTAGACCTTGTCTCTCTTCCTAAATGAGAATAGATGCCAACAAAGTTTAGTTTTTATTTGACCTGGCTCTTAAAATTAAACTGGGATGCAGCTGGTGGAGAAATAGCCTGGAGGAGGAGAGGGAATTGGTTCCAGATAAACTCTGAAGTAAGTTAATAACACTGAATGTTTGAAGGTGATATACAAGGTGGGGCAAAAGTCAGTTTACAGTTGTTTGTATAGAGAATAATACAATAATTAATCAAAATACAAGAATAAACACAGTGTTTTGTGTATTCACAACTGTAAACCTACTTTTGCCATACCCTGTAGTATTTAGATCGTGGAGCTGAGATCAAAGGGACAAGAAAATATGATGGAAGCGATGAAATAATGTTTCCATATTAGAGAGGTGGGATTGATGAAGGACATGCTTAAAGGTCAAAAAAGCAAATTGGATATATTGTCTGAAGATAGCTAAACTTTAATGAGAATTAAACATTTATTTTCAGCTTTTTAAATATATATATTTATATGTCTGGCAAAATATACAAAAACTGTTCTGTAAAACCTTTGGAAATATGTAAATAAGTGATTGCATCCAGATGTGCTCTCATTTCTGGATACGCTTGAAACATCCTAAAATTCATCTTTAGTTCTCTATCTTGAATTTTTGACATCCAATTAATTAACTACCTGCTAATTCTGCTCATTTAAGTTAGTTTCTGATGTGCAATAAATCACCCTCAAAACATAGTGTCATGATAGAAGAGGAAGGAACATTTGTCAAGTCATTTTATGCAGCCAGGATTGCTCCAATGCTGAAAGGAGACAGATACATTCTAAGGAAATGATAATTAAATGTCCCTTTTGAATAGAAAAGAAAATGAGTCAATATAATACTAACAAACAAATCCAAAAACACATAAAAATTATTATACACAGGACCAACTGGGCTTTATCTCAAGAATGCAAGGTTGGTTTAACATGTGAAAAAAGCAATCAGTGTGAATAACATATCATATTAATGGAATGGGGGACAAAGACCACATGATTATTTCAGCCAAAAAAAATTGATAAAATTCAATAAATTTTCATGATACAAATGATGTATAGAAGAAACACTTCTCAACTTGATAAGGTGTATATTTGAAAAACCCACAGCTAAAATTATACATAATGATGAAAGACTGACAAATGTTTCTCTAAAATCAGGATTAATACAAGGATGTCTATCCCCACTATTAAATTCAGTTATATACTGGAGGTTCTAGCCAGGGCAAATAGGCAAGAAAATGAAATAAAAATGATTGAGATTGCAAAGGAATAAGTAAAATGACCTATTCTCAGATAACATGATCTTACATACAGAAAATTCTGAAGAACCCACCTTCCTTATATACAAATATAACTAATAGATGTGCTTTGGAAGTTTATGAGCTACAAAATCAGTAAACAAATTTCAACTAAGTTTCTATATTCTAGCAATAATCAGGCAAAAAATGCATTTATGATAATCCATTTATAAATAGTGTGAAAAGAATAAAATAGTTAGGATTAATTTATAAATGATTTGTACAAACCCAAACTATTATTGAGAGAAATTCAGTACATCCTAAATAAGTGAAAATGCACTCTGTGTTTATGGAGTAAAAGATAATGTTGGAAAGATGGCAGTGCTCCCGAAACTGGTCTGCAGATGAAATGCAATTCTTTTGAAATTACATCTGGTCTTTTGCATATATTAACAATCTGAGCTTAGAATTAATATGAAAAGAACCCACCCTAGTCAAAAAAATCTTGAAGGGGAAGAACCAAATTATAGGATTGATGCTTTCAATTTCCAAATTATGACAAAAATACTGTAGCCCAGATGGTGTGGTGCTGGCATAAGAATAGATCTATACATCAATAGACTAGAATAAAGAGACCAAAAATAAACCCTTATATTTATAATTAATCAGTTTGTCAAGACCATCCAATGGGGAATCAAGCTTTCCAGCAAATGGTGCTGAGACAATTGAATATCCATATGTAAAATAATGAGGTTGGACCCACATTTCACAATCTATACAAAAATGAACCCCAAATGGCTAAATTAAGCTGAAACTGTAAAATTCTTAGCAGGAAACATGGCAATAAATCTTTGTTTCCTTGCATTGGTAATGATTTCTTAGGTATAACACCATAATCACAAATGAAATAAATAATAAACTACATCAAAATTAGTAACTATGTAGTAGAGAGGATACCATGAAGATAATGAAAATACAACACAGAGAATGGGATAAAATATTTGAAAATTGTGTATCTAATGAGGAACTTTTCTCCAGAATATATAACATACTCTTATAGCCTAACAATAGAAAAAGAAATAACCCAATTAAAAATGTGTAAAAACTTAAACTGGCATTTTTACAAGGAAGACATACAAATGGCTAAACACACAAAAAGACCCTCAACATCATTAGTAATTAAAGAAATACAAATCAAAACTAATGAGATACCCTCACACTCACTAGGATGGCTAAAATAAAAGTCATACAACCAGTCAATATTAAATCTTGTTAAGGATGTGAAGAAATTGAAAATCTGATATGCTGTAGCAAGCATTAGAAAACAATGCACCTACTTTGGAAAATAGTTTAGTAGTTCTGTAAAACTGTAAATATAGAATCATCATATGACCCAGAAAAATCTATTTAAAAATTCATACCCAAGAGAATTTCAAACATAATGTCCACACAAAAACTTGTATAAATATTAATAGCATCTTTATTTATAATAGCAAAAAAGTGGAAAACTCAAATACACATAAATTGAAATATACAAACAAAACATGGTATATACATATAATGGAATGCTATTCTACCAGAAAAAGAAAGTATTGATCCATGCAACAAAATATATGAACCTTGAGAATATGCTAAGTGAAGACACAAAGGACATACATGGTATGATTTTCTTTATAAAATGTCTAGAGTTGTAAAATCCAAAGAGATGGAAATTAGAGTAGTGGCTAGGGGCATTCAGATTGTTCTGGTTTATTTTCCAGATTACCTAATTGATATCTACATGCTTCCATCCTGGACATTTTATTACTATACAAATAAAACATGTCTAGATGTGGGACAAAGGGAACCCTCATACACTGTTGGTGGGAATGCAGGCTGGTGCAGCCACTGTGGAAAACAGTATGGGGTTTCCTTAAAAAACTAAAAATGGAACTGCCTTTTGATCCAGCAATTCTACTACTTGGACTATACCCAAAGAAGCCTGAGACACCAATTCATAAGAACCTATGCACACCTATGTTCATAGCGGCACTATT
>PVIW01005993.1:0-95194 GCA_004026585.1 Noctilio leporinus | reverse complement strand
GAGGGAGGGAGGGAGGGAGGAAGGAAGGAAGGAAGGAAGGAAGGAAGAAAGAAAGAAAGAAAGAAAGAAAGAAAGAAAGAAAGAAAGAAAGAAAGAAGGAAAGAAAGAAAGAAAGAAAGAAAGAAAGAAAGAAGAGAAGGAAGGAGGGAGGGAGGGAGGGAGGAAGAAAGAAAACTGTAGATAAATATCATGAATATAGATGTGAAAATTGTAGCAAATAAATTCAGCAATTGAGTAATATCTGGAAAGAGTTACATCCCGTTACCAAAAGGGATTTAGCCCAGGATCCACGCCTGCTTCAACATTTAAAAATCAATGTAATCCACCATGTAAAAGACTAAGGAAGAAAAGATGACGTGATCATATCAACTGATGCAGCGAAAGCCGTTTCGTGAAATTCAGCATCCATTCTTGATAACAAACCAAACAAGCGCCTCACAGAAAAACAGGAGTAAAAAACTTTACTCAACTTGATAAAGAACATCTGTTTAAAAACCTACAACTACTATTATACTTACTGGTGTTTCCTCTAAGATCAGGAGCAAGGCAAGAATTTCACTCTCACTTTTTTCTTTTTCAGCTAAGTGTTGTAAGTTCCAGCTGGTTACAATCACACTATAAAACAAAAGTTCTGAAAGGAAAAAGCAAAACTGCTCCTATTTACAGACAAGATTGTTTACACAGAAAATCCCAAGAAATCTGCAAAAGAACTTCTAGCACTAATAAGTGAGTTCAGCAAGGTCATAGGCTACAAAATATATTTTTAAAAATTAATTGTATTTTATACACTAGCAAGGAACACATGAACACTGAAATTAAAAATATAAAACTGGTAATCACAAAAAATAAATATATGCAAATTCAATAAAACATGTACAGAATGTGTATGCTTAAAACTACAATTTCCTGATGAAATAAAGAAAAATTTACAGACATGCCTTGTTCAGGGATTGGAATACTTAACAGAGTAAATATGTCAATTCTCTTCAAATTCATACACAAGTTTAATGGAATTCCTACCAAAACTCCAACAAAACTTTTAGTAGATCTAGACAAAGTTATCCCAAAGTGGGATGGAAAGACAAGGAACAAAAATAAAATGACAAAACTATTCTAAATATGTATAGGAAGTTGAAGGAATAGAATAGTTAAAAACAATTTTGAAAAAGAAAAATAAAGTAGGAGTAACTAATTTCAAGATAATTTATAGCTATTGGTAATCAAGATTGTGAGTTATTAGCAGTGGGATAGACATACAGATCAAGGGAACAGAACAGAGAATCCAGGGCCGAACTCACAGAAATATACCCAGCTGATTTTTAACAAAGTTGCACAAACAATTTAATAGAGAAAAAGTAGCCTTTTCAATAAACTGGAGCAGTTACACAACCAGAGGCATAATAAAATGAATGTTGTCCTAATAAAAAAAAATTAAGTCCAAATGGGTCATGGTTTTAAATGTACATGTAAATAACCTTTTATAAAAACACAGAACAAGGCCTTCGGGGTCTCGGACTAGGCAAAGAAGTCTAGACTTGACACCAAAAGCTTGCTGTGAGAGGGAAAATAATTCAAACTTTTACTTTAGGTTAAGGGGGTAAAAATCAAGCAACTGCCTAGGAGAATGTATTTGCAAACCACACAGGCAACAAAGGACAAGTATGTAGAGTATATAAAGAAATCTCAAAACTCAAAGTAAACAAACAAATAATCCAATTAGAAAATGGACAAAAGACATGAGCAAAAACTTAACTGAAGAAGATAAACAGATAGCAAGTAAGCACATACAAATATGTTCAGCTTTATTAGCCTTGAAACATACAAACTAAAAGCATGATGAAATATTACAGCACACGTACAAGAAGGGCTAAAGTCAAAGATAGTAGTAACATCAAATGCTGGTGAGGGTGTGAAAAAACTGGATCACCCAAGTATCACTGGTTGGAATGTAAATGGTGCAACCACTCTGGAAAACAATTTAGCAGTTTCTTAAAAATTAAGCATGCAAATCCCATTTGACCTAGTAATTACACTCCTGGGCATTTATCCCAGAGAAATGAAAACTATGTTCATACAAATACCTATATAAGAATTTGTATAGAAGCTTTATTTGCAACAACCAAAAAGTTGAAACAACCCAGATGCCTTTCAGTGGCCTAACTGGAACGTCCATATGATGGAATACTACTAAAGGAATGAAATCTTGATACACATGACTACTTGTATAAATTTCTAGGATATTAGTTTCAGTGAAAAAAAAATTTCAAAAGGTTACATACTGTAGTATTCCATTTATGCAGCATCCTTAACATAGCAAAATTCTAGAAATGGAGAATAGATTAGTACTTGTCAGGGGCTAAGAAGAGAAAGAAAAAGAGGATGTGGCTATTAAAGAGCAATATGAGGGATCCTTTCAGTAGAAATGTCCTGTACCTTGATTGTAGAAATGTCAGTATCCTGGCTGTAATACTGTACTGTTGTTTTGAAAGACAGTACCACTAGGAGAAACTGGGTCAAAAAAGTACATGTGAATCTATAGTTAACTCAAAATAAAAAGTCTAAGTATTAAGATAGGCCCTGGCTGGTGGCACGGTAGATAAGGTGCTGGCCTGCAAACCCAAAGATTGCTGGTTCAATTCCCACCCAGGGCACATAACTAGGTTGCAAGCCAGATCTCCAGTCAGGTCCGTAGCTGGAGACAGGTGAAAGGCAACCATACATTGATTTCTCTCCCTCTCTGCCTCTCTCCCTTCTCCTCTCTCTAAAAATAAAAAATAAAATCTTTAAAAATATGTAATTAGAAAATACTAAATGAAATGATAAATGCTTTGCAAGACACCACCTACTAAAGAGAACTAGATAACTTGAAGAGTTCTATTCTATTAAAGAAATTGAATTTGTAGTTCAAAACCTTCTTACAAAGAAAATTTCAGTTACAAAAGGCTTAGCTGGTCAAGTCTTGTGAAAAAAATATCAATTCTACACAAATACCAAAAAAATCAAGAAGGAATGAGAACTTTTCAATTTATTCTAAAATGCTAACATTATTCTGAAGCCAAAACCAAAGAAAGACATTACAAGAAAACTATAGATCAATAGACAGAATTTTTTAAAAAACTGAATTCAACAATATATGAAAAGGATGATATATAAAAACAATTTATAAAAAAAAGATATTTATCTCAAGAATACAAGTTCATTTAACATTCAAAAATCAATCAATGCATTTTAATATATTCATAAACTAAAAAGGAAAGCCATATGATCATCTCAATTGATGCAGAAAAAGCATTTGATAAAATCCAACACCCATTTCTAATATAGAAATATACATATAATATATTTAAAAATTCCCAGTATATTGGGAATAGAAAGAAACATTCTTTTCTTTTTCTTAATTTTCATCCTAGGACATTTTTAAATTGCTTTCAGACAAGGGGTACGAAAAAAGAGAAGGGAGAGAGAAAAACATTGATATGAGAGAAAATATTAATTGGTTGTCTCCCTACATGCCCAGACTAGGGATCACATGCACCCAGACTGACGATTGAACCTGCAACCTAGGTATGTGCTCTGACCAGAAATCAAACCCACAATGTTTTGGTTACAGGACAACACTCCACCAACTGAGCCACACCAGCCAGGGCAGAAGGGAACATTCTTAACCTATAGTAAATACCATACTTAATAGTGAAAGAATAACTACTTCTCCATTAAAATCAGAAAGAAGACAATGATGTGTGCTCTCACTACTTCTATTCAACATTTTACTGGTGATTCTAGTCAGTACATTCTGGCAAGAAAAATGAAAAAAAGATTTTTAAAAAGAAGTGAAATTATTTTTATTTACAGAGAACAGAATCATCTATGTAGAAAAATCCAATGAAATCTACTAGAATTAAAATGTACTACATTTTCTTTGCACCCTCACCTCTATTTGGTACTGTCACTATCTTTGACCTGAGCCCTTCTCATAAGTGTATTGTGACATTTCATTGTGGTTTTATTTGACACATTTGGAAGGACTAATAAAATGGAATATATTTTATGTGCTTATTTTATCAATGTGGCAGAGTATAAAATCAATAAATAATAAGCAATTGTAGTTATACATACTAGTAATTAAAAATTAAAGTTAAACATTAAATATTATTAAATACCATTAAATATCATTAAAAAGATAAATCCTAGGGATAAAACTAACCAAAAGAATGTGAATGTCCTAAGCAGTGAAAACTGTAAAGCATTGCAGAAAGAAATGAAAGGTTATATAAATAAATGGAAATATATACATTTGCATATGGGACAGAAGATTCATTATTATTAAGATGTCAATATTCCCCAAACTGATTTGTAGATTTAATGCAATCTGAACTCCAGCGTACTAGTTGTAGAAATTGACAATCTGGTTCTAAAATTCATATGGAAATGCTCAGGATCTAGAGGAGCCAAGACAAATTTGAAAAAGTAAAATAAAGAGAGCTAACACTACCTGACTTCAAGATGTCTGATAAAGCTTTAGTAATTAAAAAAATGTGGTATTAGAAAAAAGGTCCATAGAACAAATAGAGGGTCAAGAAATAGGCCCATACATACAGGGACAAGTGATTTTTAATAAGTTGTTAAGGCAATTCAACAGAGTGGGGAAAGGTATTTTTAACAAATGATGATGAAACAATTAGATTTCCTTTTCGCTAACAACAACAAAAAAATACAAGTAAAAAGAAAGACAAGGATGCTGATCCATGTCTTGTGCCGATAAGCCAGTCAGAGAAAGACAAGTTACAATATCATTTCACTCATATGTGGAATCTAATGAACAAAATAAAGACAGACTTATAGATAGCAGGTTGACAGCTGAGGGGTGGGGGTGGGCTGGGGGAGGGTGAAAGGATTGAGAAAAAAAAACTTAAAACAGAGAAAACTCGGACACTGATAACAGTGTGGAGACTGCTAGGGTGTGGTCGGAGGTTAAGGAGGGTATACTGAGTATAAATGGTGATGGAGACTTGACTTATGGTGGTGAACACATAATACATACAGCGTACAGATGATGTGTTGTAGAATTCTGTACCTAAAACCTGGGTAGTTTTGTTAACCAGTAAATTCAATAAAAAGGGGGAAAAACTTAATTCAAAATGTATCATAGATCTAAATTTAAGGCTTCAGATTACAAAAGTTCTAGAAGAAATCATAAGAGAAAAATCTTTGTGACACAACCATACATTGATGTCTCTCTGCCTCTCTGTCTCTCTCCCTTCCCCTCTTTCTAAAAATAATGAAATAAAATCTTTAAAAAAAAAAAGAAAGAAATCAAACACCCTACTAAAATTGGACAAAATATTTGAACATACTTTTTACCAGAAGTCAAATACACATATGAGAAGAGGTTCACCATCATTAGATATTAGGGTAACACAAAAGAAATCACACTGAGATACACTATAAAAATGAGAATGATTAAAATTAAAAAGATTGTCCATACCAAATATCGCAAGGACATGGTGGAACTAAAACTCTTATCAGTTGCTGGTGGAAATATAAAATGATACAACCTCTTTGGGAGAACAGTTCGCCATTTCTTAAAAAGCTATACATGTGCTAACCATATGCCCCAACTATTTTACTTCAGGACATTTACCTATGAGAAAAGAAAGAGTATGTCTATACTATACAAAAAGTTATACACAAATGTTTTAGCAACTTTATTTGTATATCCCCAAACTGGAAATAATCCAAATGTTTATCAATAGAGGAATAAATAATAAATAAATAAGTTGTAGTCTATCCATACATGAGAATCCTACTTAACTATAACAGGAATGAACTGCTGATACATAAAACATGGATGCATCTCATGTTGAATAAAAGAAGCCAGTTAAAAAAAAATGCCTACTTAATGATTTCAGTTACATAAAACTCTAGGAAATGCAACTCTATAGTGACAGAAAATATATCAGCGGTTTTTTAGGAATGGGCCCAGTGAGAATGAGAGACTAGAAAGGCCATGAAAAATATCTTTGGGGGAAGGGAATATGCATGACCCAATTTTGACTACTGAAAATCAAAGAAAACTTTGCTGTGTGCTTCTTGGAAAGTTCTTCTTTGATCTTAAAACAGAGCCATAAGAAGATATCTTCCCCACCCCACCCTTCTCTTTCAAGGTCTCAGGATGAAAAGAAAGTACGCTGTCCATTGTATAGCTGGAAACCATATTTTGACCAGGCAGAAAGCCAGCATGAGAAAATTCTAACACAGAGACAGAAATGCAGAAACAAATGTTGTGAGAAAAACAGAGTTAAAGTTTTGACTGCATTGACTCTAAAGTGCTCTTTATCTAAGGATTTTTAACTACATGAACTAATATTATACCATAATTGTTAAATCATTTTGAGACAGAATTCTATACCTTGCAGTGAAAAATACCCTAACCAAGATAAGCATAATCTCATATAAACAAGGTATAATATGCAATCAGAATGGAATTCTATTCCTGATATTTAATTGAATTGCATATTTTTCAAAAAACATAGTCTGTGTATATCTACAGTGTGTAATATTTCTAAGTGTCACAATACAAGCGACATTAGATGTTTGTATTCTCCCAGCATCTCTTTCTCCTTTTTCTAAGAACAGCACTCCAATTCCCCCTTAGCAACCTACCTCACTGGCATTCCTTAGTTCATGTCTTTCAGATGGCACAAACTCTTTTTGTCATTAAGAGTGGACATGTGATTCAAAGAGCATTGTGAGAAGATGGCCAACTGAGCACTGCAGTTCCCTTCCCAACCCCCTTTCAACTATTTCTCCAAAGAAGTTGGGAGGAGGTGGGGAGTGGGGCAGGTAAGTGGGAGTACCTAGATGCAGCACTGGAGGTCACAGGCTCCAGGATCTTCAAAAGAAAAGACACATTGTCACTCTCCTTTGTTTTGGGCATGCATAAAGTGAAAATTGGAATTTCATGGTTCCCATTGAAAGCTAGTTGTATAGAACCTATGAATCCCTTTAGAAAATAGCTACACTTGTTTATGTTTTTTCATTTCTTTGTTTGTTTGTTTTTATGAAGGATGACCTAATCCAGCTGGTGACAGATAATGAGATGAGTTGCTCCTAGGTGCCAGGGCTAGGAAAAGCCGTCACTTGCACCCAGGCGTATCTGCAGGGGAGGTGGTGTGAGAAGACTTCCTTCTATAGCTTCAGCTGGATGTTGCCAGATTGCCAGTTGGTTCAGCATTAGCCCACAAAGTCGAAACTTTCCCCTTTGCAGACTTGTTGCATAAAAGACCCGAACTACTTGACCTGTAATTATAGGTCAGTGTATACAGAGCCTGAGGTCTGAGCAGGAAATGGAAAATTACCACTTCCCTGAAGTACCAGCAAGCCAAGAAAGGAAAACCAAGATAAACACTTCAAACAGGTGTTTCATTGAAATGAAATGGTTAAAAGAGTCAGATGAAAACTTTTTTAAGTAATAAAATCACTCAGGAAGATATGATTAAAGTTTAAGAAACTAATAGGTAATACAGGATAGAAGCTATAACTAGAGAAAAATCCATCATTTAAAATATATAATAAAGTTATGTTTTTCTCACAGTGTATACTTCCTGGTTGGAATAACTAAAATGGAATAACAAATGGAAAATTTTCATTGAAATTCCGCATGTCATTTTAAAACTTAATGCACTGCTAAGGTTGCCTGAAAGTCAAGAATTCATACATTCCCAAAACTGAAATAAAAAAGAAACATCTGAGAAATTGCCTGTCTGGACCTTATTACTATGTAAAAAAAAAGAAGAAGAAGAAGAAGAAGAAGAAATTTTCTCTTGAGAATTCTTAATCATCACACTATATGTGGAGATCAAAAACTGGAAATTCAATTAAGCATTCCCAAGTTAATGCACCCAGAGTAAAGGCCAAAAGAAACACAAATATTCCTTGGAGTACTCAATTTCAAACCAAGTTTCAAAAATTTCTGAAGATACAATTTCAAGAAATGTAAACAATTTATTATTTAAAACTCAGTTGATGTATTAAATAGTAAATGAGATATAGTTAAAGAGAGACTTTGTTAGCTGGATGATAAATCTAAAAAGAGAATTAGTAAACTGGAAGATAAATTTAACTCTTTTTTTTTTAAAGATTTTATTTATTATTTCCAGAGAGGCAGAGAGGGAGCGAAACATCAATATATGGTTGCCTTTCACCTGCCTCCAGTCACAGACCTGGAGACCTGACTTGCAGCCTGGTTATGTGCCCTGGCTAGGAATCAAACTAGCAACCTTTGGGTTGGCAGGCTGGCACTTTATGTGAGATAAATTTAAAGAAATTATCCAGAATGCAATCCAAAGAGATAAAAAGATGTTGAGACATAAAAGTTAAAGTAATAACTTTTATATTAGTAATTATGGTGTTATTAGTAGTAGTAGTAACTAGTAATACCTAATTAAAATAACAGAAGAAGAGATTAGAGGAAGTGGAGAAGAAGCAATATTGGAAAAGATAATGGACTGGAATTTTTCCAGAATTGTTGAAAGGTATTAAATCCTGAGATGCAGGAAACCCTCTTAGAAAAATAATTAACTCCAAATACAGAATATAACAATGTACCAAATCTACATTTGTCATAAGAAAATCAGGATATTAAAAAATAAGAAATCAGAAAAAGAACAATTAGGGTGATCCATACTGACTTCTTAAAAACAACAATGAAAATTAAAGAAAGTAGAATGAAATATTTAATGTGTAAGGTAACTCCTAGTCTAGAATTATATAATCAATGAAACAAGTTCTTAGAAACAGTAATAAAATATAAATACATATAACCAAGTGACACTAAAAAATTCTCAAGTGTAAGATTTGCTACTTGAACAGAGCCAGATTGCACTCCAAAAATAAGTGACTCATATTGACAGTTACTAAGTTAGATATGATTGCATCTCTATTCTAAAGGTTGAAGGACTGCTGTTGCTATTTTATAAAGTGACATTTGAGCAGAGACTTGAAGGAAATGAAGGAGTCAGCCATGTGGATATTCCCACGGTGTTCCAAGCATAGAAAACAGCATGTGCATAATAAGCTCCAGGAGGAGTAAGAGAATATGCTTTTTGTGTTCAAGGATCAGTAAGGAGACCTTCCCAAAACAGAGAGAGTAACCAGAAGAGTGGTAGGAAGTGAAATCTGAAAGTCAGCATACAGCCAGGCTATAAAGGGCCTTTCAGATCATTGTTAAGGACTTTGGCACTTGTGCTGAGTGATTTAGGACCCCTTGGAAGATTGTGAAGTAGGAAGTGACTTGACCTGATCAGGTAGATGAAATGCCTAGAAATAATTTAGGTCCAAATCACCAAAAATTATTCTTCCATCAACTAATATAATATGGTACTTTGGAAGTTTCTGCTGACCCATTTTGGTATCAGAATAAAATTTAAGAGGGTATGGATATCACACACTTTCTTTGGCATAGACTCTCTTTCCTATTTATAATTTCCATCTAATCGGCTTTTAAAAGGAACTGGGTTGCTGAGTATTTAAGGTTCCACTCTCTGATAAGGACTGCAATGTTTTCTTTTTTCTTTTTTTTTTTTTAGCGATACATTTCTTTTATCTATATATTTTTTTTCTTTTAATTTTTTTGTTGTTGTATTACGTCCATCCCTTTTTTTCTCCCCTCTGTCCCCCTCCCCACCCACCCTTTCCCCCCAAAGTCAATCCCACCTGTTGTCCATGTCCATGGATCCTTTATACTAGGTTCTTGTCTAAGCTGCTCCCCTTCTTTGCCTCTGCCTCCCCCCTCCCCCCTACCCCTGCAATGTTTTCTTTATAGCACTTCCATCATATAATAATGTTTTGAGGCATTACATCATTCTATACCCCACAGCCTCTTTTTGTCCCTGGAAGAATGAATTAGCTACAGAATTAGCCTCCACACACCACATAAACTGACCAGGTAGATTCTTTTTGTAAGATTATGACTATTTTGGATTTGCATCATCTTCTGGATATTCAGAATATGCTCCTCCAAATCCACTCCCCACCTCTCTCAATTCTGTTCTGTGCCTCTGGCTTCCATATGGGTCCTTTTAATGGGAAAACACTGTAGATATGAATGATAGGGGAAGTCTGGGTAATGTATTCTATTGGCTCCCTCCCTGCCATGTGTTACGTTGTCTGTGGTTAGTTTTCCCAGTAAAGTGTTCAAATCTTTTGTAAAACTCGCCTACAGCTATTAGCTCTTTCTTAGTTCCAAGCAAGCACCATCCCTCCTCCTTGGCTCTTCAAACCTGGGAGTGGTAAAGGCTCCATGTTCCTGCCATCCGTGGGATACTTTTCCATCCCTTATTAGTGTCCCTTAACTCTAACCCACTTCACTAAATAATTCCTTTATGAAAGTCTTGTTAACAACTATTGAGGATGCTGTCTTCTGTCCACATTCATATTGATATGTGGAGTAAATTCAGCTAGTTTTATTGATCAACCTTGCTCTTTTTTATGCTTTACATGTTAAATGTTATATGTCAAAAATGTTTTCATTTTTCATATTCAGAATTAAACACTGACTCATCAACCATGTACTCAGCAGAGCTGACGACATCTGCCTGCAACTGTGCAGACATACATACACTCGAAAAGATTAGCTGTTGAGATGGTGGACGAGCGGTTAAAACCATTTCTTTACAAGTAACGAGAGTAATTGTAAACCATACTAAAACTGAAGTTTCAAAAATTGTTAAAACAGTGAAATATTCAGCAGATAGGCAGCATTGTTTGAATTTGTACAAGTCCTGAAAATCTGTTTCTTCAGTTTTTCTGCCCATAGGATGAATGGTTATTATTATTGCAAAGAGGTTTTCTTCAGAGTTCTATAAAAGTTTGTCAGGAGATATATGTATGCAAAGGCATATTTACCCCAATGTGCGTGTGTGTGTGTGTGTGTGTGTGTATGAAACCCCCTCCATGAAAACAAGTAATTAGCAGCTATCTTAATGGGATGCCTACTAGCCTATTAGCCAGTCTGATTTCAGTCAAATCAACTTTGTTGGCTTCTTCTAGCCTGACCAATCATCCTGGTTTCCTGGGGACTGAGGGTTTCCTGAAAAAAGTAATTTCTGGCTAAAATTGGGGGAGTCTTGGTTAAAAATGGGATAGGTTGGTTCTTCTGCTCTGTGTCTCCATGCAAATCAGTAGAAGATATCCCTGTTACGGGCTGAATTGTGTCATCCCAAAATTCATGAGTTGAATGAAGTTCTAACCCCAGCAGCTCAACTTGTGACTATATTTGGAAACAGGGTCTGTAAAGAGCTAATCAAATTAAAATGAAATTATTAGAGCGGGCCCTTTAAAAAAACGGGGTGGGAGGAGCAATTAGAACACAGACACATTGAGAAACCCATCTGAAGACACTGGAAGGAGACCACTATCCACAAGCTAAGGAGAGAGGCCTCAGAAGAACCTAGCTGACTCCTGTCCGCATGCTCATAACTGCCAGAACCATGAGAAAAGTTCATTTCTATTGTTTAAGCCATCCAGCCTATGGCATTTCGTTATGGCAGCCCTAACAAACTAGTACACCGTCTAACACTTATTTTTGGCTTGGGTGTAGTGTATTTTAGCTGATAATTAGAGCCCAGTCTCCTCTTTTCCAGACTGTCTCTTCTCTTCATTCTTTCTCCTCATTTCTCACACAGACAGACTTGCCCTCCTTATTCTTTCACCCAGATTGTGGCCTCCACACATTCCACTTCTCTCTCTCTCTCTCTCTCTCTCTCTCTCTCTTTTTCTTTTTGGAACATTGCTTCTTCATTAATCCTTTCCCTTACTAATTCAGTTAACTCATTAAACTATCTCCCTGCCCTTCTAGACTTCCTTTAAACCTGGCACTCCATAAATGTTAGTCAAATAAATGATGAATCACACGCACTTCCCTTTCCTTCCTGCTCTCCTAAATTCTTCCTGAGATTCTTCTGCAATTGTTGCCTACACTTTTCCATTTCACATTCACTTGTCAGCCCCTTGTAATCTGGTTCTTGGCTCTCACCGTTATGTTGAAACCCTTCATAAAAAGTAACCCAGGGCCCCGGCTGGTGTGGCTCAGTGGACTGATGTCCAGCCCATGAACTGGAGGTCACCAAACTGATTCCCGGCCTGGCACCTGCCTGAGTTGTATGCTGGGCCCAGCTCAGTGATGTATCTCACACGGTCAGTGTTTCTCTCCTTCTCTTACTCTTTCCCTTCCCTTCTCTCTAAATAAATAAATAAAATCTTTAAATAAATAAATAACCTAGGACCGCAGCCACTGCTACCAGTGCCATTTTGAGAATGAACCAAGTTCTCCTTTTCTTCCAGAGTGAGCAGGGTGAGCGGAATATGAAGTGGCTCCTTCCTTTAGTGGAACGACCATCCCCACAGACATACCTGGAACTTCATAATTCCCAGACATTTCTTCTAATCTGCACCTTTTAGGAACTATCTGTAGTATTTGACACTCTCTAACCCTTGAAACTTTTCGCTGATTTTCTAAGCCTTCCTCTTGCCTTTGATGGCACCTCGGGAGCCTTTAAGTATCTCTAATCCTAACCCCAAGACGCACATGTACTCACATGCGCACACATCGATCCCCAAAATAGTTATTCATCAAATTTCTGTCCTTGGTCCTTTTCTCTTCCAAATATCTATGGTCACTAACGATTTACAAACATACTCATGACAACTGACACATCTTTGCAGTTATCTCTCAATTTAGATCTTCGACCTTATGTCTCTCTGAGCATCTGGCTCCAATTACTAACTGAACATTAGCTGTTCCATCTCATTGAGCCTATCATACTTAACATGTTAAGAACTGAATGCATCATATTTTTACGGATTCTTAGAATAAATTCCAGGATTTCTACAAACCACAACTTCTCTCCCACCACCTGCTTCTTAATCTCCTAAATGTAGGTGCAAATGTTGGTCCTCTCATTCTGTCTCCTTCTTCCTGAGTTTCCCCATGTATGGGATATGCTTTTATGGTCAATTCTTTGGTGAAACAAAATGTATTACTCCTCTTTCCATCAGGCCCTTAGTTTACATCTGAACAATTGATCTTTTTAAACTTCTTTATTATTCATGGAACATATTGTAAGTGTCATGAATGTGTTTTAGAGAGGTGATATTAAACAAAAAAAAAAAATGTTGACTGGTGGGTGTCTGGGGAAAAAATCTAGATTTTTTTACATGAATAATTACAACATATAATTTCATTTACTACGTCTTTTTGTTACAGACTATCTTAAACCCAGACATCATGTCTTTTGTTTCATTTTCCCTAATATTTCATTTTTCTTCCTTCTGATCATTTTGCCATTATATTGTATCCAGTCAATTCTATTTCCTTCATCAAGTTTTTCCTTAGAGAAAAAACAGCATTAATAATAATGAACATACTCAGAAATGCAAGCTGCCTGAGCATCAGGCACCTTGGTCAGAACTTCATGCACGTTATCTCATTTGACCCTTACAATACCACTGTGAGGTGAGTATAATTAACATCCTATCTTACAGATGAGAAAAAGGAGGCTAGGACATTTAGGTACCTTGTCAGGGTCACAAACTTACTTAGGGCCACTGTAACAATATACTACAGATTTAGTGGCTTATAAAGAACATAACCTCAGTGAACTAATTTCTATGAAGGGCACACTTAGACGCTGGCTTCAAATCTTAGGGTAATTCCTGATTCCACAGACTGAAAGCTTAACCACCAGCCATAACGTAAGCACTATGATCTCCTTCCCTACCTATGCCCAGCATTTGATTCAATCTCCATGAAGACATTTACTGTACTTTGCCCAGTACTATAATTACAGGCACTGCTTCTGTTTTATAAATTCTTTGAAGGCGGTAAAGGTAGTGCATATATAGTCATTTGAACTGACAGAAAAAATGCTAGTATTTATAAGACAAGTGACATCTCATTGCAGTGTGTCTTCATTTCCAAAGGAAAAAAAAAATCTGGATTCTCTGTATAATCTTAAGAGGAAGATGATTTCTTTGTCCTCCCCTGTTGGTTGCTGATACAATCCAGTGGACAAATTGCTTTTGTGCTGGTTATTACGTATATAAGGGGTCATTCTTTCTGGCTTTGATCTCATTAACAGAGATTGCATCTTCTATTACTCTTGTAACCATACACATAAGCTAAATTGAGTGCTCCCTCGATAAGAACTGCTAACTACAAGCAGGAGACAGAATATAGTAAGCACTCTAACAGGGGTGTCATGAAATACTTCACTATTAGCAAGGAGAGATGCCATAAAGATAAGTGTGTATCCATCCATACCAGTGGTCAACAATGCCAGCATTTACATCCCTTAAGGAAATTAATTTCAAGTCTTTTTTTTTTCTCAGAATAACTGTTTATATTTGTATAGACCTTTCAAATTCTTATCTTTTTTTTTTTTGTCTCTTGATCTTTATGAGATAGGATTGTTATAATATAATATAGCATATGTTGTTAATATATGTACATATATACAGGTCTTAACCTGAAACTTGGGCTTCCACAACAAAATACCACACACCTGGTGGCCAATAAACAACAGAAGTTTATTTCTCTTGGTTCTGGAGTCCAGAAGCCTGAGATCATGGTGCCAGTAAGGGCTGATGAGAGCCCTCTTTCAGGTTACAGACTTCTCATTGTATCCCAAATGGTCGAAGGGAAGAGTTAGACTTCGAGTCTCATCTATAAGGGCACTAATCCCAATTCTGAGGGCTCTTCCTTCATGATCTGATCACGTGACAACGGCCTCACCTCCACATACCATCACCTTAGGGGGTTAGGAATTAAAAATGTAAATTTTGAGGAGATATAAATAGTCAACCTTGGCTGATGGCACAGTGGATAGGCGCTGGCCTGAGAACCCAAAGGTCGCTGATTCAATTCTCCAGCGAGGGCACATAACCAGGTTGCAAGCCAGGTCTCCAGCCAGGTCCGTAGCTAGAGGCAGTTGAAAGGCAACCATACCTTGAAGTCTCTCTCTCTCTCTCTCTGCTTCTCTCCCTACTCCTCTCTCTAAAAATAGTAAACAAAGTCTTTAAAAAATAATTCAGACCAGGGCAATACAACACGTAAAATGTAAAACTTCAGGTAAAGCTTTTATACAGCTTATAATGCTAACTGTAATGTTATGCTTATTGTATAGGGAAGAAGCTGAAATTCATACAACAGTATCACTTGGGAAAAGTTACACAGATAATTTGAGGCAAAACCAGGATTTCAATTCAACTCTGCTTTTGATTCAAATCTGCTTTTTTTTTTTTTTTTTTTTAAGATTTTATTTATTATTTCCACAGAAAGAGGAAGGGAGAAAGGCAGAGAGGGAGAGAAACATCAATGTATAGTTGCTTTTCACGGTTTCTCCAGCCACGGACCTGGCTGGAGACCTGGCTTGCATCCTGATTATGTGCCCTGGCTGAGAATCGAACCAGCGACCTTTGAGTTTGCAGGCCGGCACCTTATTCACTGTGCTACCAGCCAGGGTCAAATCTGGTTTTGAGTCTAGCGAAGTCTTTTCATCTTGGGTCCCATAGCCAAGAGCTGTTGCCTGGATGTTTCTAAGCATGTTGAGATGATTTCATGATCCAAAGCAAGTTGTGCCCTTTACATAATTACAATTCAATCCTGTTCTATCCCTGAAATTGGTCTAAAATTTAACAAGGCTCAGATGTATGAGTTTGTATTTGTGAATTCCCTTCACAATCTGTATAAGTTTTCGTTGTCAATGTACATACTATATATAGATCCCAACCTCAGAATTCTCAGGACACTGACCGGTCTAATGCTCAGATTCATGAAAAGGGAAATGTATGTGATTTCAAAGATTTAGTGATAAACATAATACAACTTCCTGTAATCTTGACACCTGAAATTCCACATGAAGGCATTTTTCCCCCATTATAGCCTGATAATAGCAAATGCCCTCTGACATATTAGGGTGGGTGCATTTGTCAGAAACTTTTAAGGAAGCAGGTGAAGAGCAAGTGTTAGAAAACAAAGCAAGGATACAGGAAGGTTAACTGGTGAACCAAAAAAAGTAGATGGGGAGGGCTTCTGTAGTTTAGTCTGCTGTAGTGCATTGAATTGTGTCCCCCAGAAAGATATGTTCAAAGCCTAACCACATGTATTTGTGGACATGACCTTATTTGAAAATAGGGTCTTTGCAGACGTCATCAAATTAAGGTGAGGTCACACTGGATTGGGGTGGGCCCTAAATCCAAAGACTTGTATCTTAATAGGAGAAAGTAGAGGGAGGGAGATTTGGACACCCAGAGACATAGGAGAGACATAGAGAAGAAAGCCATGTGAAGCCAGCAGCAGAAACTGGAGTTCCACAGCTAAAAACCAAGAAACACTAGGGATTGTTGAGAGCCACGAGAAACTAGGAAGAGGCAAGAAAGGACTTTTTCTTTGGGCCTTCAGAGGGAGGATGGCTGTGCTGATACCTTGATTTCTGACTTCTGCCCTTCCAGAACTGTGGGAGAATAAATTCCCATTGTTGTAAACTATTCAGTCTGTAGCAAAACTTTCAGGCACCCTTAGGAAACTAACTGTACCTGGATAATACCCAATTCTCAATTTTAAGTTCATTCTATGAGATCATTTTGAATTTGAAATTTAATTTCATCCTTTTCACTAATTAACACTTTTATATTGTTGTTCCCAAAATAGGTCACCCTGGTTCTACTCTTTTAACACTCCAACTTTGTCTACCCATTATTTCGGCAAAGGGGTACTCACTCCATACCTACTTCATTAAGAAAGAAAACCATTCCCCTAATCCTTAACTGTTTCATGGGAGTTTGCATTGTTTATACTCATGTCAATGGCAAAAAGTAATTTTATATAAATTATATATTAATCTGCTAAAATATAGTATTGGCATATTTTCTAATAATGTCTCTCATGTGTCATAACCCAGGATTTCTAAAACTCATTTTCTTCAGTCTTTATGAGTCCATGTTGAAACATCCCCAGGAACTAAATCAAATCCCTTAAAGGTAGATTGTTGGTTGTTCCCAAGGTCAAGGCGGAGACTCACCCCAGAGGGAAGAAATGAATCTCTACCCCTCTGCCAAACACGCCACCAGGATTCTTATAACCTTGGGGAGGAAGAGGGCAGGGAAAAGGGAAGGCATAAAAGGAATGTGGCAAACTTGCAAGGGTCAATTCAATGTCATAGCAACCCTGCCTGGTGATTGCTTGATTAGTGATTTTTTAAAGTGCACCACTCAGAAGTGAGATAATAAGCTCTAAAATATCAGCTCAAGGTTTCTCATTTGGGAGCTAACCTAGTCTAGTACAGCGCCCGGCACGTAAAGAAGAAACTCAAATCTAGTAAATAACGATCACTGGGAGGGCTGTCTTTAGGTCCTAGTCGTTCGTGGATTCGAGAGAGAGACAGAGAGAGAGAGAGAGAGAGAGAGAGAGAGAGAGAGAGAGAGAGAGAGAGAGAGAAACTCCCTTCTGCGGGATCAGTATTTCTTTATGCGCTGTGGACTGAAACCGTTGCTACCACCATCACTATAATTCTATCCACAGTAATTATCATAAATGCTTGACAATGCCCGGTAGATGACAGTTCAAAATCAGTCATAACCAGGAGATTTAAGACCTCACCCAAACCCAGTAGATGTTCAGCCTTTACTGGACACAAGTCAGCTATGATATAGAAATTCAAGTTTAATCTGTAAAGAGACTTACGTGTAACTGAGACAATTTGAAGGGAACTTACAGATGAGATTTATTTTATACATGTAATGCTTGGCACCCCGACGACCAACATCCCCTCCAGATGCTTGGCCCTGTCCCTTTAGGGGCTCCGAACGGTCCGTCCGTACATGGCACGCCGACACCTCCGAACCGCCTGTTTCCCGGGACAAACTGACCCCGCAGGATCTTCAGTGGGAGTCCCCGTCCGCTCCCGCCTTAGGGGTTTGGGGAGCGCGGCCCCGGAGGAGCTCCGCGGGGGACCCTGAGGTCCAGGCCGCCGACCGCGCGCTCCCGGACCTCCGCCCAGTGGCGGCCCCGCGGGGCGGGAGCGCTGCTGGGCGGCCGGGCTCCCGGCGCAGGGCGCCCCAGACCTGCGGGCTTCCCCCACCCCCGGCGGCGACCCCACCTCCCGCCCCCGCGGCGTGCACGCCTGTGTCCGTCTGTCTTCTCTCTCGACGTCAGTGGGAATTTCCAGCCAGGAAGTGAGAGAGTGAGCAAGAGAGAAAGACAGAGAAGTGCAGCGGCGAGCCGGGGCAGGAAGAGGAGGTTTCGCCACTCGAGCGGCCGGGCTACGCGCTGACAGCTTCCCCTGCCCTTCGCGTCCGTCGGGCCTGTCGCCACCGAAGCCGCCGCCCTCGGCCTGCGCCCCGCGCCCCGCGCCCCGCGCCCCACGCCCCGCGGGGGACCCGGCTCCGAGAGCCCAGCGCAGCCCAGGCCAGAGCCGCCGCTGCCGGGAAGGCGGCGCCGCCGCGGCCCGGCCCCCGCGCGCCCCGCGCTTCCCTCCGCCCGCTCTGCGACATGGCGCGGCGCTGACTGGCCCGGCCCGGCGAGACCGCTCTCCCGCTGCCCCGGAACCAGGCCGACCTCCCCGCGCTCGGACCCGCGCCTCTCCCGGCCCCAGGCCCGCGCCGGCCCGGAGGGGGAGCCCGCAGGCACAGCGAGGCCGAGCGCACGCGCGCCGCCAGGGTAAGCCAAAGTCGGGCCGGCCGGGGCCACGCCGGGGACCTGCGGCCCGAGCCCCGCCACCTACCCGCCCCGCACCCCTTCAGCCCCCCGCGGACTTCCTCGTTCCGGCGCTAACCGCTCGGCTGCCCCGTAGGAAGAGCTTGACAGGAGTCGAGAGGCACTTGGGATTGGCGACCCCGGGAAAAGGCACATCCGGACCTGGCCGGGGCCAGTCGCCCCGAGGGCCGCGGCTGCCCGGGCTGCCCTCCCTCGCTCGTCACGTCCCTCGGCCGGGCGGGAACGGGACCCAAAAGGGACCTCTCGCAAACTTTTTTTTGAACCCCCACCCCCATCCCGAGTCGGAGGATGGCTTGAGGCGCGCGTGGGCTCGGAGGAGAGGGGGGAAGGTGGTTGGTGCAGTGCTGAACCAGATTTCACCTAAGGGCGTTCCATGAAATGAAAGCAGAAGTGCAAGGCAGTCCTCTCGGCTGGGAAAGCCCTCCCCAGCTCCCTTAAATCGAGTAGGACAGCCTCGTTCCTGGGGCTCCGAGTCAGAAGGAGCCCCCACTTCACGCACACGCAAACACCCTACGCATACGCGCGCGCACGCAGAACCAAGACATAATACACTCGCCTACTCTGTAGTGCTGTACATTAGTTTTCAAAGTAAGGAGGGCTTGATAACTGGTCCTACAGGGCCTGGCATTCTAAGAGGGAAAAGAAATGACCTACTTTTTAGACCCTCTGATTCCATAAAACACTTGAGCAACAGTCCCATGGATTGTGCATGACCTCCAACACAAAATAATAATGATGTAAATAAAACCTAGCCTGAATACAAGTTTTCCTATGGTCTTTAAAAATAAATACCAGTGGAGATGTTTGCCCTGATTTATTAGTCTATCCTGAAACTTAAATGGGACTTAATGATACAGTATCTCATTATCAAGATTTAAGATGTTTTCATGAACTTGTTAAGTAGGGTTTTTCAGCATTGGAGCTTATTAAATGACTATATTTAACTTAAAGATTTTGTCATAAAGCCCATAAGCTAAGAAAATGACTGGTATTACTAAAACACTTAATAGCTCTGAAATACAAATGTTCTACAAACTGGTGATCTTTGGTAAACACCAAAACTTGAAATCAAGACAATCAGTGCTTATTTTTTAGCAAAATATATCAACTGAATATTTTTGAGTACTTTAAATTGCATTAATGTTTGTTAAAACTTTAAAGGGGACACTTGATTAACATAAATCCCTTAGCTGATGTATGTTGTTTTCCTAATTTGAATGTTGTGCTTTCTAGAGATGAATGCTTTTACTGTTTGATGCGCTAAAGAAATTATATAAATGATTTAAAGCAAAATATTCTTTTGAACTTATAAACTTGGGCATCCAGGAAATTTTTAAAAATTATTTCTGCTAGCCTTTTACATTTATTGTAAAATGGGAAGAACATACGTAAAGGAAAACATGAAATCTCCTGAAATTGTTCATCCATATTGATATACCTGCAACTTCTCTGTTGTTTCTGGAGCTTGTTTAGATAAAATGTCTTCCTGGGCCACAGCCTACTGGACGAATGTGAGCACAAAGGAAGGAAGACTCATTGGGTGTAGATTTAAGCTAGCACTGACATGCTGCTTGCTGTGAAGAGTAAGCCACCTCTAACCTGTTTGAAAGACTTCATATATATATATATATATATATATATATATATATATGCCAGTTTAGGGCTGGTGGCAATTTGAAAATTTATTAATATTTTTTCGAAATTTCAATTTTATCTCATGTTCTGCAGTTGGCATCCACATGGGCTGAATAAATGCCCCTAGTTTTCAAACCCAGTTAGTAAATACTGGAGTACAAATACAAAAATAGTTGTTCCCCTTTGTAAGCACTGCTTTGATCTTTGTACTTCCTTCTTCTGCCTCTTAAGATCATCCTGGTGACTGACTTGCAGTTGGTAAAAGCGCAATTAATAGGGAATCGGCAGAACTTCAGATTTAGTGATCATGTTCCTCATAATTCTCTTGTCATGTTCCTTGGAACAAATTGAAGCTAGTTTGAGAAACTAATTTTTACCCCTGCTTTTAGACTTCCAAATAATGAATGAAGTAAGCTACCTTGACCTTTAGGCACTGCTCATTGTGGTGAATGGGAGGTCTAGATAAGGAATGGGGGGCTGCAGGTATCTGGGACTCTCATTCAATCAGCAAGACCTTATTTTTCACCTAGTTAATGAGAGGTATTCCCCTATTTAGAAGGGGTAAAAGTTCTGGCTTCTGGGGGAAGTGGTTACTTTATAACCTTCAATTAGTTTGAACTTGGGAGGAGAAAGAACAGTAGTTGACATTTTAAAATGATACATTTTTAAAATCTGAGTTTCCCCATGGATTTTTGAGTCAAAATATCATCTTTTTCTTCTTCAGACCTTATTAGTGGATGTCCTGTTCTAAGCATAGAGACCACTGTGATAGAAAGTGTTTCTGGAAACACAGAGTAAATAGTGAGATTGAACATGAATCACATTAGCAGGAATGAATATATAAAAATAAATGGCTGCACGAAAGTCCTCATTAATTTACCTCACTTACTAGGAAAGTTGTTTTGCCTGGTTGGTTTTTTGTTTATATTACAAATCATAGAAGGTACTGCCATTGTTACATGTTTAAAAAAGAGAAGGAAGATTAGAATTTTAGTGCTGGAGGACACTTAAATCTTCTGTTTCTACATGTATGATCAGAGTTCATTGCCAACTGCTTTCTTGGTGACCAGTAAACCACATTGAGGCAGTTTACCCTGCTTTCTGAGAATTAATTCTCATTTGCATTGTTGCACTATAAATACTGAACTCACTGTAGTGTTCTTAGAGGTGAGCAGATAAATCATCAGAAGCTCATATACTTCTTTGAGTTGACCCTGTCACTCCTTAAAAGACCTCGAGGGTTTGAAGAACTAGAGACATTCAGCCTCAGAGAAAGATGTTTGGATTTGTGGCGTGGTCCTGCAAATTACTTTGGCTCCTTGACTCTGAGTGTGTGTGTGTGTGTGTGTGTGTATGTTTAATAAAAAAAAATTAGTAATTGAAACCAGATAACTTGGTAGAGTTAATAGTAAGGGTGCATAACCAAACTTACCTTTGTGGTAGTTCATTAATGATTCAACTTTTAAAAAAGTATTTTTATGATGATGAAATTGCTTTAATGCCTTTGATTTTTGTTGTATTAGAGATGTTACTGAATGCAAATTAATAAGCTGACTTTCATATTTTCAGATGAGGTTGGTAGACCTACCCTTGTAGCTCAGCTAATAGTAAACAAATTGTGAAATAAAATCTTACTGCTTCACTGTGAATAATTTCAGGCCAATAGTTTTATGCCAAGTGTATAAGATGCGATGTCTTAAAGATTATAGAATCCTCAGGAATATAGGTTATGGATGAAAATATGTGTTTAGAGCATTACTCATAAAAATACTGTGTTTTCAATTTTAAAAAGAAATCAGTTCTCATATATTCTGTAGTAATTATTAGATTTAATAATCAGTAATAAAAGTTTTATCTGCCTTAATTTGTTGCCTGTTTTGAAATTAGAATAATAAAATAGGTGGTTTAATTTCCCATTACAAATGGGCTTATTCCTTTTCATTTACATTTCACCATAAGGCCAAAAATCTTATAACCAGCTTTATCATGATTTGTACTTTCAACAGATAATTAATAAATTGAAACTACCTATAGATTTAATATATTTACTCTGTGAAAAATACTTCTGATGGAGCTTAAAAGATTGATATGGTTTGTTCTTTGAGCCTAAGTATGAAAAAATAATTTTAAAAAGGAGAGAAAAAGGACCTACATGAGAGAATCAAAATCCTGTAGTTCTAGTCTTAAAAAAATCATATCTAGTCTATACTGACAAATATCAGACACTTAACATTGTGCTTATTGATGGTACATAGTGAGCAACCAGTTAACAGTTTGCTAAATGAAGGAATGACAAGTTTTGTTTAGAAAAGGGCAGCCCTTTTCTGTGAGGAACAGGAATTACACCATTTTGCTTTGCCTTCTGGAAAGAAAGAGGCTAATAACTAGTTTTTACTTCCTAGATATTATATTCTTATATCAAGGACACTTCAAGTTTACTGAAACAAGTAATTTATTTAAAAGAGCCTTCCAAAAGGGAAACATTTCATTCTGAAATAGGAGTTCATAAAATAGAAACATAAATTGCTATTTTTTTTTAGTTTGAGTTTTAAAGGCACTCATCAAATAAGGTAATGAAGTAATTTCAGTGATAAAAATTACTTGTACAGTTTTTTTACAATGTAAGTTTTTAGCTAGGCTAGAATTTCTTTGAGCTCCACTGAAACTGTAATGTCAATATTAGTTATCTTCAAAAAAGAAAACAATGTTACAAGCACTGCTTTGTAATTTAAAAACTGTTAAAGCCTATCTAAATTAATCAGAAAGTAAAAACAAATGTATCATGACATCTTGAATTAAGTACTTATCATCTATACAGAATTGGAGGGAGGGAGTTAATAGCTGAAAATCTCAGGCAGTTAGCAAGATTTACTGTACTTTCCACAGGCATTACTTTAATGAGTTTGCAACACTATAAAACCTGGACCTCATTATGACAAGGTTTTGTTGATCACTCCCCAGTTGTAGCATTTTCAGGAAATTGTCCTTGAAACTCTGCCCATAAATATTTATTCTGTGTGGACATATTGTAATGAAATGTACTATCCAGACTAGAAAAGAGAACAGTGCCAACAGTCTCGGTCCTGGTGTCATTGTGTCCCCAAAGATAGTCAGAACCATTTTATTGAAAACTCCTAACTTCAGTCCACTCAGCTTTGCTGTCTACCTAGTCCTGGTTTTGGCTCTGCCTTTCCTCACATCACTTACAAACATACATTCAAGTTTTAAAAGTTCATTTTTAAAATTGTTTACAAAAACACAGATGTATAATCATTTTGTTGTCACCAACAAATTGAGGAAGAAACTAAATGTTTACTTATGTAACAGCTACACTGTAAAGGTGTCATTGTTGAAAAGCACTCTGAAAGTGAATAACAGTGGTGCTTGTTAGCTAAAATCATTAAATAGTCCAAATACTCCATGGCTTTCCTGTGAGAGGAGCCTGGACAATGATCAACTTTGCTGTGTTCTCTTGCGTTTTTAGCTCAGTCCATAGCTTCTGTGCATGAAGAAAAAGGGTGAGTCAAAACACAAAGTTATAACATTGCCCTAATCTTGACCATGCTAGTAAAAATATGTGAACAATTCATACATTTCTTTGTGGAAAATAAAGCTATTGGTTTTTTCTTAGAGTGTAGCCTTTGGTATATGCAGCTCTCTAGCATTTGTAGATCAGATTTACTTTTGCTAACCAACCTAAAGACTACAAAACCAGTACAAAGTACACCTTTTAAATTAACATTTAAAAAACAATTTGTCAAAATAGCAATTATTTTTATAATTTATCATGTCATTTGGACTAAACATAGTATATTACATTACAAAGTCAGGGCATGCCTATCCTCATTACCTTCAAAACTCAGTTCTTAGGTATATCAAGCATGAAAATAAAAAATTAGAAGTAATGACAAACTCCTTAATCAACCTACTTATCTATTGGTTCTGTGCCCAAGCCTGCAATTCATTTAAATAGTGAAAATAAATTACTTAATTATCTTAGAAAATATGCCTTCCCAGGCAAGAATTTTAGGAATGGAGGGAATGACTATTTCTTAATGTTTTAACATGAAATCCTGACTCATGTTTTATTGGTGTTCGAGAGCTTCTTTGCCAGTTCTTAACTCAGGGATAGGTTTATTTTCTAGGATTTAGCCTTTTAGTGGTGTTTGATCATTAAGTCTTGATGTATAAACCCCAGTGTCTTTTTCTTAATAATGGGGCTAGGTGTGGTGGTGAGGTAAAGGAAGAGTCCCTTACAATTTATAGCATCTGCTATGATGGTATCTATATAACAAACACCTTTATGACTTAGGCTATTAACATAAAGATGTGAAAGGATGAAAGGAGGATAGTTGGCTATTCATATAGAGAAAATTTAAAGTAGGAAAGAAGAAGATAAAGATTATAAATTAAACTAAATGTAGTATATTTCTATTGGATTTCAGGGAAGTACTTAAGGGAATGCACAAAACCATTTATGTAGAATTAAAACTGATTATAAAATACCTGGCAAGTAGAAAAGATTATTTTTTTTTTTGAAATGTGCTCACACTGCTAATTTCAGGTCAACCAAGAAGACATGGGAAAATCCTTTATGTTGGAGATGGATTAATATGAGCCAAAAATATAGCTAGTCCCATACCATACTCCTTTAATTCATTGATTATGCTAATATATGATAAGGTATGTAAGTTAAGTGGTATATGTCTGTGTTTCAAAGCTATGAGTCTTGAAAACTTTGGTTAAAACAAAGGATAATGAAATCATAGATAAAAGTTTAAAGGAGAAATCCTCTATAAAATTAAATCTTGAACTTTATTATTGACTTGAATGTGAAAAAGGAAAATAATGTAGAAAGTGAATCAGAATTCCAGAGAAAAGGGTAAATTCTATGTATTATGGATAAGCAGGGGAGGATTATAATGAAAATGGAAGAGAGAGATTGCCTTGAATAGAACTTTTCTAACAGGCATTTCACTATGAATTATCCTATTTTTAATTAACTGAAAACAGTCATTTCCCCCATGTTCTGAAAACACTTTATTTTTTAATTTTATCCTCACTTGAGGGCATTTTTTTTTTCCATTGCTTTTAGAGAGAGAGGAAGGGAGAGAGAGAGCAACTTTGATGCTCACCTGTATCCGGGATCCTTTGTGCCCAGACTAGGGATGGGACCCCAAACCTAGGTATGTGCCCTGACCAGGAATCAAATCTGCAAACTTTTGGTTACAAAACAATGCTAAAACCAACTAAGCCACACCAACCAGGGCTGAAAACAATTTAGAAGTCAGTTGTAATTAAGCAAACTTCATAATTCTTGGGAAATTAAAACCAGAATCATGGTATGTGACAACAATTAAAGGTACTTCCTTGCTCTCAGGCCATATCATAGCATTCATTCAAAATAATGTCTTTATGATTTCCCTTCATGTGTTTACCCAGTTTTCCATTTTAGACATTTAATTGAATTTAACAGCCACACCTTAGAACATTTTCGTATTTCCTAACTATAAAACACGACCTTACCAGTAATTTACCCTGAAGTTCTTGGTCATGATGAGCAGGGAAAGTATCCTCTTTCTCTTAGAAAGGACATTAGAATAGCCAAATAGGAATTAGTCCAGGTTGTTCAAAGAGTTTTTTTGTTTTTTGTTTGTTTGGGTTTCTTAATGAAGATTTTATTTATTATTTCTAGAGAGAGAGGGGAAGGAAGAGAGGCAGAGAGAGAGAGAGAGAGACATCAATGTATGGTTGCCTTTCACCTGCCTCCAACTACGGACCTGGCTGGAGACTTGGTTTGCAACCTGGTTATGTGCCCTGGCTGGAATCAAACAAGGGACCTTTGAGTTTCGAAGGCTGGCGCGTTATCCACTGTGCCACCAGCCAGGGCTATTTAAGAGGTTTTAATCTTATGTTGAAATAAATGGATGATTTGGGAAGGGAGGGCAGTTGTGCTAGATTAAATAAGTATCTGTTAAACTGAAAGAAATCCAGCCATTCAAGGCAAACCACAGAAAACTATAATTTTATTTCTGAAGGATTTAAGTATATTTATGTAGATGTCCCTCCCCATCAGTATGTGAATATCTAATTTATCATCATCCCTGTGAATCAAATTGCTTCCCCAGCACACTAGGAAATGCAGTTGTTAACCCACTGTGATCCTCTCAGTAGGTTTCCCAAGCCAGAAAGCTAGGAACCTCTTCTTCGTGCATACTCATGCGTCTCCTCCAGTCTGTCTCCAAGTTGTCAATTCAGCCTCCTCCTCATCCCCAGAATCAATTTCTTCCTCACTGAATTTCTAGTTTCATTTTTGCACTGTCCCTAATAAATTATCTCCTGCTTCTATCCCATCCTTCATTCCAGCATAAAGGTCAACTTTCTAAAGTGCAAGTCCGATCATGTCACAGTCTGTATTTCTGAAATGAATCTCTGTTGTCTTCACAAGTTGTCCTGCACACCTCCCCTTCCTCCCTTGCTCTTCATCCATCCCCTATTTTTCATATGATCCACATCAATTTTCAGTTCCTTATCCATATGTGTTTTCTCTCTTTGATAGCCCCTGCATACGTGCCCGCTGTGTGAGGAGTGCCCTTTCTTCCTCATCCTTTGTGCTAAATGCACAATCTTCAGGCATGGCTCAGCTGTCACCATTTCTCTCTCCCTCTTCGATCCATTCTCCCTGCCCTGCCCATAAAGTTATGTGCCCCGGCCCCAATCCATGTCCTGTTAACTTCTTGTGCATTCCAGACAGAAAATATTTTCAAGGAAGGGGCTTTATCTTACTTACTTTTTATTTGCACAGCACCCAGGAAGTTTGTTGAATGATTAAGTAAATAACTAGACAAAATATCAATACACTGTGGTCCTGGCCAGCCAAGTTGCTCAGTTGGTTGAAATGCCTGACATCTCATACATGGAAAAGGTTGCAGATTTGATCCCCGGTCAGTGCACGTACAACATAGGTTATGGGCATGGCTGGGAGGCAACTGTCTCCATTCCTCTCTTCCTAAAATCAATGAACATACCCTCAGTTGAGGATTAAAAAAAAAAAGGACTGTGCTATTGATGAGGCTATGTGACTCCAGGCAATTTAATTAACTTATCTGTGTCTCATTTTCTCTCTGTGAAAAATGAAAGTCAAGCTAACATCTTCCCTTAAAATTATTTCTTCCTTTGATGTAATAGTGTTAATTTGAAGATTTCAGATTTTCTTGCCATATTGAGATAGATCAACCTGAGAAAAATGCACAAGAAGTTAGAGAGACAATTTTTGATTATTAATGTAGTGAATATAAGGAGGAGATGTCCATTTGTTTGGGGTGCATTGCCATTCATGGCCCCAGTCTAGTTTCTTTCAGGCATCCCAGATGTG
This sequence comes from Noctilio leporinus, assembly GCA_004026585.1. Classification (NCBI taxonomy): domain Eukaryota; kingdom Metazoa; phylum Chordata; class Mammalia; order Chiroptera; family Noctilionidae; genus Noctilio; species Noctilio leporinus. Next base: position 67,412 of record PVIW01005993.1, on the reverse strand, counting down.
TCAGGGATTGCATCTTTTCATTATTAATTAGTCTCTACTGTGAACTCATGTTCCTATTTCTCCAAAGACATTGATACAGAAGTTGAATATAAACTTCAGTATTTTAATTATAAGTTGGTTCAAGGTCTCACTAATGATTACTATATTTGGAGGAGGAAGAAAGGGAAGTGGCAGTGCTATGATCTCATTGCAAGAACACAATTTCTAAAATTGATATGTTAGCCCTGGCTGGTGGCACAGTGGATAAGGCTCCAGCCTTCAAACCCAAATGTCATTGGTTCAGTTCCCCAGCCAGGGCACATAACCAAGTTACAAGCCAGGTCCCCAGCCAGATTTGTGGCCGAAGGCAGGTGAAAGGCAACCGTACATTGATGTTTCTCTCCCTGTCTGCCTCTCTCCCTTCCCCTCTCTCTAAAAATAATAAAATCTTAAAAAAAAAAAAAAAGTGGTTTGCAACATTTCTTGGTACTGACATTTTGGCCAAGTAATTGCTGTGGGGCTGTCTTATGCGTCGGAAGATGTTTAGCAGCACCCCTGGCCTCTACCCACTAGAAGCCGATAGCAGGAGATAGCTGGCATATTGGAAATATCCAAATCAGTAAAGTTACTGGTGAAAATGAAAACTGTGTCTTTTATGGGAAAAAAATGTAATGGGCTTTTTGACCAACCCAATATTTGGCAATATGAAAAGACACCTCACCTCCCGCCCCAGGAAAACCAAAAAGAGAAAGTTAAGTATTAAAAAGTAAATCAGCCCTGACTGGTGGCTCAGTGGATAGGTGCCTGTCTGAGAACCCAAAGGTTGCTGGTTCGATTCTCAGTCAGGGCACATAACCAGGTGGCAAACCAGGCCTCCAGCCAGGTCCTTAGCTGGAGGCAGGTGAAAGGCTACCATACATTGATGTCACTTTCCCTTTCTTCTTCTCTCCCTGCCCTTCTCTCTAAAAACAATGAATAAAATCTTTTTAAAAATAAAATAAAATAAAAGTAAATCATTCTGAAAAGCAGGAGTGAGGAAGTGAGGAGAGGTGGGATAGGGGAAGCTTTGCTTTTTTATATAATCTATCTTTGCATAGTAGCATTTCATTTTCAACCATTAACTTATTTGAATATGTGCCAAGCTCTTTCTATGTGCTAGGTTCTAGGTATTGGAAATACAGGGTTGAACAAGACATTAGTATGTAGTGTTTTCAGTTTAAAATTTTTTTCGTCTTAAAATTGAAGAATCACCAAAAAGAAATGCAGGAATTACAACAGGACAGTTTTAATAATTTATGTCAAAGTGAACATACTTAACCTAAGTAGTGTTCTAAAAAAATACCCCTCAATCCCCACTTTCTACCCTCTTAATCAGGACCACTACCATTCACTCGCCTTTAAAAGGTTTCATTAATGATGTTTGGATCACACACTTGTGGATTCTTATGACTCATATTCATCTACATACAACTAAGAATTGACTAAGAATCAAAGGTGCTAATAATGAGCTTTATACAAGTTAAGAACTCTACTATGATTTAAACTTCTGAGGTTAGTTTGTTTCAGATTTTCCTTACTAAACAAAATATGTTAGTCAAAATATCAAACAATCATATTTTTTACATTAATTTGTCACTTTTGAATTTGAGTATTTTGTTTATTGCCAAGCAGTCAATGCCACTGACAAAGAAATAGGGGAGAAAAAAGTATCACCTCAGACTTATCAGACACAGAAGAGTATAATTCACCTCTTTTTTCCTTCTTGCTCTAGACATTAACATCTACATATATTGAAGGATTTATGTGAGTGGTCAGTGTGAATAGCCTTCATAACTACATTCAAGGACTGAGAGGTCCCTGTATAAGGCCTGATTTTGATGCCTGCAAATATTTGTGTGTGTGTGTGTGTGTGTGTGTGTGTGTGTGTGTGATTTCAAGGTCATCATTGTGATTATTTATTTAAGGAAACCCTTTTTTTCCTCCAAGATGATTGTTACCATATCTATAGAACAAAGTATTGTTGGATTACATGATGAATCCTTTTATTTTCTCTCTTTTTTATTTTATCTCTTCCCATTACCATTTAGTCCCCTTACACCCCCTTCATTCCCTCCCCAATCACCACAACATTCTCCACGTCCTTTTTCCTTTATGCTCAACCCCCCTTACCTCCCCCAACCTTAGCTGTCATCCTGCTCTCGACCTATAAGGAATTCTTTTCTTTTAGAACACGAAGGATACATTTTTATTGAAATTGGAGGATTATTAAAAAATAAAACTCCAAACTAATCATGTTCAGATTTTTAAAACTCGATCAGTTAGTTTCTCTGTATTTGGTCAAAAGAATATTAGTCTCTGATTCATAATCCTTCAGGTTTACTTTCCCCTCAATCTGCAAATACAGATACTCTAAAATGATACTCAAGGCAAAAGCCAAATGTGAAATTACAATTTGGCAATGCTCTATTTTTTAATTAAGACTATTATTTGGAGGAGTGATTGAAGGCTCACAGTAAAACTGAGAGGAGGGTACAGGGACTTCTCTTATATCTGCTTATATCCGCATGTGCAGCTTCCACCATCATCAGCAGCCCCCACCACAAAAAGTGGTACATTTTGTACAATTAATGAACCTATGTGTTTATATCATTCGTGGTGGTGTGCATTCTGTGGGTTTGGACAGATGTTAATGACATGGATCCATCATTAGGCTATTGTGCAAGAGTATTTTTTACTGCCTGAAAAATCCTACTTGCTCTCTGTACACTCTTCCTGGGGAAAAAGAAATCTGTAGAATTCGAAATGCGGAAGCAAAAGGTTCAGAACCAAATCCATTAAGTCAAAATCCTTTCTATGCCATCTGAATGAAACATTTAAACTTTGTTTTTTATAGAAACCTTAAACTTTGTATTTTGTAGAAATAAAAGGCAATGATATTCCGTGAGTGACTTCAGTTATCGAATGTAAGGTCTTATCTAATTTAGTGTAATATTTAGAGAATGTCTCTGGCTATACAAATTTATCCACAGTAGAGTTTATCCCAATATAGGGCTGACAAAAAATAATTTTTGCTTAAAATGGGATCTATCATTTGATATATATGATAATTATATGGTTAGAAAAAGTCAAAAATATGTTTTTTGATTCTAAAAGTTTTAGTCATCTATAATTAAAAAAACAACCATTGGCAAATTTTTTTTTCTAATGAATTGGAATTCATTCTAATCACTTCTCTAAGAAATCCCTATCCCCCATGTTTACAGTAGACATGATACAGCCAGGATTTAGATGCTTTTTTCATACAGGAGAATAAGGTTACGTTTACTATGTTTTCTTGATACTAAGAGGCACTTCCCCTGCCACCTGTTTACTATCTTGGCTTAATTATATATAGTTGAGGATTTTCTAGATAGCTTTGTGTTTATTGGTTTCTAATTTAATTTCATTGTGTTTGTATAACAGATATATGATTTCACTTCTTTGAAATTTAATAAGACTTGTTTTATGTTCTAACATAGCTCTATGTTGAAGAATGTTTTATGTATAATAGACAAGTATGTGTATTCTGTAGTCATGGTGGAGTCCTATATATGCACTTAAGTTAATTTGATTGGTATTGGCATTCCTAAATTTTCTATATCCTTACTGATGTTCTGTTGATTTATACTTTTTATCAGTTACTGAGAAAGGAAAGCTAAAAATCTTAACTATAATTACGGATATTTCTCTTAGTTCTGTCACTTTTTCCTTCATATATTTTGAAGCTCTTCACACACTATCACATTAAGATTGTTTTTCCTTCCTGGTGAATGGACATTTTTATTAGTATGAAATTTTCTACTTTGTCCCTAGTAATGTTTCTTCTCTTGAAGGTTACCGTATCTGATATTTTAATATAGCTCACTTTTTTATATTTAGTAGTTCCATGTTATAACTGGCATAACTTTCCATTCTTATACTTTTAAACTATGTGATATTTAAAATTAAAGTGTAATTCTTGTGAAAAGCATATACTTGGATATTGTTTTTTGTACACTTGGACCATCTCCACTTTTTTATAGTGAGTTTAGTCCATTTTCATTTAATGTATTATTAATATGGTTGGGTTGAAGCCTACCATGTTAGTATTTGTTCTCTATGTGTGCCATCTGTTCTTAATTCATTTTTTCTTCTTTTCCTATCACCTTTGTAATAACTCAATTTTATTTTTAAATTTCATTTCACCTCCTCCACTGGGTATTTTTTTAAGTGGTTACTTTAGGTATTGAGTCTACCATGAATTAACACTATAACATTTCATATATAATGTAAGAAATTAACAATATGTACCATGCCTCCATTTGTCCTCTTCTCTTCCTAGGTGCTATATATTAGACATTTTAACTAGGCATATGTTATAAACCCCCAAATAGATTGTATTATTTTTTAATAAGAAAATATATTTTATACTCATCTACATAATATGTTATAAACCCCCAAATAGATTGTATTATTTTTTAATAAGAAAATACATTTTATACTCATCTACATATTTATTCATCATGTTTGGTGTTTTCATTATTTTATGTAGGTCCAAGTTTCTACCTGGTATCATTTCCCTTTATCATGAAGAACTTTATTTAACATGTATTTTGGCAGGCCTGCTAATGACAGATTCTCTCAGCTCCTGTTTATTTTTAAAATGTCAATTTTATACTTATTTTTATTGTTTTAACTTTTAAAAAAATTTTTACTTATTATTTTTAGAGAGAGGGGAAGGGAGAGAAGAAGAGAGGGAGAGAGACATCAATGTATGGTTGCCTTTCACCTCTCCCCAGCTACAGACCTGGCTGGAGACCTGGCTTGCAACCTGGGTATGTGTCCTGGCTGGGAATCGAGCCAGCAACCTTCGGGTTTGTAGGCCGGAGCCTTATCCATTGTGCCACCAGCCAGGGCCTACATTTATTTTTAAAGGATATTATTTCTGAATATAGAATTATACACTGCTCTATTTTTTTTTCTTTTAGCACTTTCATAGTTGTTTCTAATGAGAAGTCAGTTATACTTGTTTTCATTCTCCCTTGCCTCTGGATGCTTTTTAGGATTTTTTTCTGTAGCATTAGTATTTAACAGTTTGGCTCTAATGTGACCAAGCATGGCTTTATTTGTCTTTCTCCAAAATGGGATCTTTGAGATTTTTATATTTATGACATCATATATGTTAATTTTTTTTAATTCCTGGCCATTATTTAGTCAATATTTTTTCTCTTACTCCTCTTTCTTTCTAGGACTCTGCATTACAGACCACTTGATATTATCTCAGAAAGTTATTGAAGGGATCTTAGTTCTTTCTGCCATTTTTCTCAGTGCTTCAGTTTGGACATATTTTATTGACCATTCTTCAAGTTTATTGACCCTTTATTTCATAATTCAATATGCTGATAAGTCTACCTAGTGAAATTTCATTTTGGTCTAGAATTTTTCATTGAACCTTTTTCATTTTTAAGTTTCAGTTTCTCTGCTGAGATTTCCTATCTGTTTATTTACAATGACCATCTTTTCCTTTACATTCTCACATATACTATTATTAGTAGTTTTAAAGTCATGGTTGCTAATTCCATCATTTGTGTCATTTTTTTCTTCTAAGTCATATTTTCCTACTTCTCTCTGCATGTTCTGCTGTATTGTGTTGTACATTGTGGATGCAACTTATACAGAATATGGAGTTTTCTTCTTCTAAAGAGCATTGAGTTTTGTTGTAACAAGCAATACATTTAATGGTTTTATTGAGATGGGTTTAGAGTGGACTTTCTTGTAGGGTATACCCCTTACTCCCATTGTATGGTCCTCCTGGGACCACAACTGAATGCTCAGATTGTTCTTGGTCTCTTCACCTTGGATAATGAGAACTTTGGTGTCCCTCAGAAGTTCCAGGAACTTGTAGAATTCTCATTTACCTCTTAGATCCTAAGCATCTATTTTCTAGTAGGCTTTGCAGAGTCTTGTCCTACAAGGATAGTTGGCCAGTTACCAAATATTGAGTGTTTTTCTCTTTGTGAGTCCCTCCTTTCTGATACCCTGCCCAGTGAGGTTGCTTTTCCCTTGGGGCTCCACTGCCTTGTGTCATGATTTGGAACATGGCCACATTCAAAAGTGAATTTAGAACTCATGTCAAGTGTTCTTATTCTCTTACGGTGTTCAGCACTATGCTATCTTTGTCCTCTGTCTTAAATGTATTGCCTCGAATGTTTTGTATAGTTTTACAGCTGAGAGGCAAGTTCAATAATTGTTGGTCTGTCATGACTAAAACCAGAAGTCCATATTTTGACAAATCTGAAGTTGCAATGTTTCTTGCCATTAACGCAGCCTTAATTAAAAAGCACAGCCCTGGCTGGTGGCACAGTGGGTAAGGCGTGAGCCAAAAGATCGCTGATTCGATTCCCCAGCCAGGGTACATAACCAGCTTGCAAGCCAGGTCTTCAGTCAGGTCCATAGCTGGAGGCAGGTGAAAGGCAACCATACATTGATGTCTCTCTCCTTCTCTGCCTCTCTCCCTTCCCCTCTCTCTCTAAAAATAAATAAATAAGTAAGTAAAAGAAACTAACTGCAAAATACATTTTTAAATAAATAAATAAATAGCAAGCACTTAATGTTTACTAATTTGGAAATACCAAAAATAAAAACTTCATGTCTATATATGCCTATATGTAGGCATTGATATCCACTTAAGGAGATGGTAAATATAGAGATAAAGTTAAATTGCTATAGAACAGTATGTTTTCAAGTGTAAAATCATCAGTACACTGAAGTGTGATACCACTTATGTGGACTACTGAGCTGTAGGTTATTGGGAAAATAGAGGGTTTCTTGGCCGAGATCAGATTTGAGTAGAGACTTGCGGAATGGGTAGTATTTAAGTGGGAAAGATGTCATTTCATAATGCAGGGCATATTTTGAGCAAATATACAGGATGGAAATGAGCAAGGTGTTTCAGAATGTTTGGTTAGGATATAATAAGTGATGTTTAAAATTTAATGTAATAATAAAATATGCAGAGTGGTTGAGGGTTTTCGACTATCCTTGTAAGTAATATGGCAATAATGTGAAAGAATTTGAAGGAAAAGTAACACCACAATGAGGCAGAGCAGTAGGGAGGTTATTATTGTCTTATTATTGTCATTAAGTAGTGAAGTAATGAAGGTTTAAGTAGGGTGAAACAGTGGAAATGAACAGAGAGGGAGATAAGAAGTAATACCCCCTCATCCTCAATGAGCAGAAATGAATTGACTGGATATGTGTGAAATAAAGAAAGGTGGGGAAAGAAAACAGTGACTGAACTTTTGACCCTGAATACCTGACAGAATGATATATTGCAGAAATTGGGAACTCAAGAATTGTCACCAGAATGATGAATTTGGCTTTCAATATTGGAGAACTGAAGGGATTGAAAATATTATTACCTGTTTTTATAATGGTATCACTGCTTAAACCTAATATCAATTTATTAATATTTACATTTTTTAAGGTTAACAGTTCTAATTTTATTTGTGTATACCATGGTATCTTTTGTCTAATGCACTTGTTTCTTTTGTTCAGTTGGGAATTGAATAAGCCAATAGAATAAAAATGACACTAGGACTTTTACTGTCTCAATTGCTCTCCCTGTTTTATTATAAACATGTTGTTTATTATGCTAACCAAATAGAACCCTGTAAAACTCACACTTGTCTCATTCCATTGATCAGAGAATATTACAGGCCTGCCAAGATTCAAGGGATGGAGAAAAAGATTTTTCCTTTTGTTGCATAGAGTTGCAAAGAATTTTGTCCATTGCTTTCAATCCACCACAACTATCAGCTCTGTGAATACAGGGACTGCATCACGCTGTCTACTTTGATGTCTTTACTAACACACATAATAAGCTCAAGTATTTATTTTGAAATAAATGGCTAAGTTAATGAGGGGAGGAGAATATTCAAGGAACATTTCAACATATCTTAGTTTTAAATGTATACATACTTTTATTATACCATTAGTGAATATGGTGTTTTCTTTTTTTTTTTTTTTTAATTATTGTGCTATTACAGTTGTCCCAATTTTCCCTCATTGCTCTCGCCTGCTCTGCCTACCCCACCTCACCGCTACCACAGTCAGTCCCAACCCTGTTGAAGATGGTTTTTTCTATGGACGTGTTTCAGAGAGAATCTCTTTATTCCTTCTCTGAAGTTGACTAAAGAAAATATTTAAAACAAAATCAAACAAAAAGCATCAGCCACCGAGTTATCATTGTTTGGTATTTTTACCTTCACCTTTGATTGTCTGAAGAACTCGGTTGAGTTTTATGCATTGTCACAGTCATGTTTTGCTTTTCAGGCTATGCTCTGAGTAGGCTAGCTCCATCCTAAACATTCAGAAGACCTGGAGTAAGACACCGTATTTACATGAATATATTTGTAAGTGAAAGAGAAAAATTACTTCTGCCTTTTAGGCAAGTGAACAAACCGTAGTCTGTGGAGTCAGATTCACCAATATTAACCTTGCTCTCCAAGATGAGGTATTAAGATTACAGCTAATGGTGTCTGTTGTGGCTAGATATAATCCGGCAAATAGCGACACTTGATCTCTCTGATTTCCCGCTGCACTCTCTGGATGGCACCTCAGATCCCATTTTCAAACTTCAGATTTTACCCATTAGTGGGTCTTGAAATCATTTTAATGGGTTTGAAAAGTTTTGGGTTTTTAAAAAAATGAAATCTGATAAAATAAAAAGAATATGATTCCTATAGTGAGTCTTGGTCACAAGGTATGAATATATCTGATTCTATAAAGTGTCCCCAGTTACAAGAAGGGCAGTGCCCCCACCTCCATCCTAATGGTCCAAACCTGTAGCCTTGGTTTTGCTGCCTGCACTAAGAACCATGTATGCTGACCTTTGATGTCAGTGATGGGAACATATGTGCAGAAAATAATTCATTAGGCATCTCCTGTAGAATTCATGACATATTCAGAACTTGGCCAGTTACAACATTATGCTTCTCATGTGAAAAATACAAGCAATTCGCTCAAGTAGTTTTTTATTTACTGCTAGCTAGCTATGGCTTCTATTTTTCTTTCCATGATGTGAAAATTTTTTTGAAAACCTCACCATCAGGGACAGAGATAGAGAGTTTACACACATCTTCTCAGCTGTGAAGCCAGTATCTCCCTTTCTGTTTCAAGGTCCTTCCTCAAAAGCACAGAAGTGTGCAAAGGGAAAGTGAGAGAGGGCTGGGGCAGCAGGGGGGCAGCAGGGGCTTTCCCTGCTTTCCTAATCCTTCAGTTCCAAAGTCCTATTGGTATTTCAAATTTTTGAAATTAAACCTACTTGTACAATTAATGCAAATATTACTCAGTGAGTCATCCCTTCCAAATAATTCTTGGTTTCTTTTGACATTTACTTTTAAATTATGAATTGACATTGACATCACTCTAGGGTTATCATTGCCTCAGCTCTTTACAGTGAATGTAAACTATCTTACCAGTGGTGTAAAAGTTTAGCTTTAACCATCAGCCAAGTCTCTTTGGGGCTGCTGTTGGGCTTTTAAAACTATAAATCTTTTGGCACACATTTATGCATGGGGAGCTTGTTGGCTAGAAAACTGCGATTAATTGGGTAGTTTGTCCAGTGCCTACAATTTAGGTGCATTAAGGTTTTAAATACAGTAGTGATCATAATAACTCTGCATCGGTTCTAATAAAGTAGATTTAGTTGAGGTTTTTAAAATTAGGGTGAGGGCTGCTTCATATTTAATCCATTGCAGTGTTATATGCTATAGCCAAGGCTTGGAAGCAGCCCAAGTGCCCATCAGTAGATGAGTAGATAAAAAAGCTGTGGTACAGTTATACAATGGAATACTACTTGGCTGTAAAAGAGGAGGAAATTTTACCCTTTGTGACAGTGTGGATGGACTTGGAGAACATTACGTTAAGTGAAATAAGCCAGAGTGAAGCAAGTACCATTGATTTCACATATGTGGAATCTAATGGACAAACTGAACTAATAAGCAAAACAGAGATAGACTCACAGATAGAGAGCAGGCTGACAGCTTTTGGAGGGAGCGGGTGTTGGGTGGGTGGGGTAAAGTATGGAGCAAAAATTTTTTTCAATAATAACTCAAAAATAATATAAAAAATAAGTACATGTATTCAAAGGTCAGGAAACCATCTACAAGTTTAAAAATATGACTATATTGAATGTAATAGAGGTGCTGAACATGTTTGAAGGTTTAACAAGTCAGCAGCTTCATCTCTGCTTTTGAAAACTGTGGGCTAAGATTGCTTGAGAGGAGTCAGGTGACCTGCACAGATTAATAGAAAGACTAATGACAAAAAAATATGCTGCTATTTTTCTTATATTGGGGAGGAATTTGAGGTCCTATGGTATTGTAGGAATAAGGATTTTTCACATGGAATGTTGTAACTGGTATTACCACTATAGTGTAATAGTATTTTACTTGTATTCTCCATATAACTGAAAATTAGGCTAATGATTCTTTACTATGGATATATACCTGAGTATATACAAAAATCTAAGTTTACAAAAAGAGTTATGATTTGGTGATTTGATACTTGAATAAGCATTTATTAGCTAACATTCTGAGTTCTTTTCAAAAGGCCATCCCATCAAGCTCTCTCATTTTGCAGATAAAGAAACAGACTGCAGTGAATTTAGTTACATATCCAGTCACACACTTGGCACAAGTCTTAAATTTCAAATAACTTAATTCCTCTTTATTGTATCAGGTCAGATTTTCCCTTTTTAACTGTTTGTCCTAATTGATTGCAGCTGTTTGCAAATCTTCACTCAATAATTTCTTGTTTAGACAAATACTTCCTTGCAAATCTGCATGGAGTTTTTCTTGTTCTGTAGGACTGATAGCTGCCCTCTCCCCTTTTGTTGAAGTTGGCCCCCATCCTGTATCCCACCAGGAATCCTCACAAGACTTTCTCACTGCTCACCAGTCACACTGGGCTCTAATGGACTTCTAGAGGCTAGCATCGAATATTAGGGCCCTCTTTGCATGATTTTGTCCTTATTGAAATGTTGGGTGATATATTCGTTAAGGTAAAGGCTAAACTGTTTTAACAGTTTTAACAGAGATCCAACAATACACTGGGTTAAAGAACAGAGAAGCTTCTTTCTCACATCACCGCCAGTGTTAGCTGCCAGACATTCATCATCATCTACATGGTAGCTCTGTCTTCTCCATGTCTAGGTTTTATCCAACAGGAAGGAGAAAAACCAAAACTATGGAAGAAGGATGCCAAGGGCCTTAAGCCCACACCTACAGGTGTTACACAATATTTCTGACATTCCACTGGTGAGCATTTAATCAAATGGCCATCCCTAACTCCTAGGCAGTGTGGGGTATACTCCAGTGAGCAGGCACTATTTCAGCTACCACTCTGTTTCCATGGGAAAACAGAGAACACATTTCGGTGGGCAGCTAACATTTTCATCCCCAGTCCAGGTGCCCTTGAGTGCTTTATAGTCTCCTTGGGGGGAAAACAACCAACCTTACCTCAGGAATTAACATTTTCTTTCAAGCTTCTCTTTTTATCTTTCAGTTTTTTATGTAATGTGTCTAAAATTTTATCTTAGTACATTTAAATATTAATTGATATTAAATAATATTAAGGATATTTCTTAAGTAAATCCAAAATAACATGTGTTTTAGATACTATTTTTATCTGAAAATGTGGTTCTTCACTTTTCTCAGGGCCTCTGGGCAGTAGGAAATTGCTAGGGTTTGCAATGTACTCATATATGGCAACAATTGATTAAATCTCCGACTGTAGCCTTCATAATAAGAGCTGTTATTTTTGTGTTTTTATTACTGTTTTAATATTGCAATATTTTATATAGCACTCTCCTGTCATTCATGAGGGTGTCTAAGATCACCAATAAATACTTGAAGGATAATGTGAAACCTTATATAGTATATTATGTTTTTTCCCTATATGCACATACAAATGATGAAGTTTAATTTATAAATTACACCTGATAAGAGATTAACAAGCCCTAACTACATAATAGAACAATTTTAACTATATATTATAAGAACTATGTGAATGTTGTCTCTATTTCTCAAAATATCATAGTGTACTGTACTCACCATTTCACTTAAAGGAAGCACTTTATGACTTCTCTTTGTCACACTCAAATTGCCAACATCACTACTTGCACTCCTGAGCCATTATTAAGTAAAACAAGGGTTACTTGAACACAGGCTCTGAGATACTTTGACAGTCAATCTGCCAAACAGCATCTAAATGACCAACAGGTGGTGGCATGCACAGCATGGAGTCACTGGACAAGGGATGATTCATACCCCGGGCAGGATGGAGTAGGATGGCAGGGGACTTACTCATGCTACTCAGAAAGGCGAGCAATTTAAAACTTATGAATTGTTCATTTTGAGAATTTTCCGACTGCACGTAACTGAAACTTCAGAAAGTGAAACCATGGTGAAGAGGGTGAAACATTTTTGACAATGGCAAGAAATGGACTGCTGCAGTGGGACACACTAAAGGCCAGAGCTCAGCACCCTGAAGCCAGCCTACTCTGGTGCCATGATGCACTGACCTAGGCCCTTTTGACAGCAGAATAGCTTCCTCTTAGTTTCTCAACTTGTGTGGCATACAGGAAACTTAGAGAGAGTTCTACCACATCACAGAATTCATGAAGGGTTAGAATATGATCCACACAAGAGCAAAGACTAACTCCTTGAAATCTACATGGTGACAAAAAGAAACGGCCTCTAAGAATCCAAATGCGTGTAATTTTTATAATCTGGGACACTGTTATGAGCCTTATTATACATAAATGGCAATTCCTTCATTATTCAATCTATCCGCTGTTAGATTTAAATTCCAAAGAAAAACTGCACTGCATCTTTTTTAAATGGGTTATATTTGGTCTTACTGGAATAATACAGTTTTCTCCTGCATGATGGAAATTTTCTTCTCATTTTTTAATTATTATATTTTATTGATTGTCCCAATGTTTCCCCTTTTCCCCCCTCCACCCAGCATCTCCCACTCCCTCAGGCAATCCCCATGCCATTATTCAGGTCTGTGGTCATGCATGTAAGTTTTAAAAATTTCATTGACTTAATTTTAGAGAGAGGAAGGGAGGGAGAAAGAGGAAAACATCAATATGTGGTTGCCTCTTGCACTGCCCCCAACTAAGGATCCAGCCCACAACCCAGACATGTGCCCTGACTGGAATTGAACTATGACCCTTTGGTTCACAGGCTGGTGCTCAATCCACTGAGCTACACCAACCAGGGCTGCATATAAGTTTTTTGGCTGCTCCATATCCTATACTGAACTTTACATCCCCATGGCTATCCAGTAACTAACCTGTTTATGCTTCTTAATACCCTCACCTCTTCACCCATTCCTCCACTCCCACCTCCCATTTGGCAGCCAACAAATGCTCTCTGAATCCATGATGTGGTCTCTGCTCTTCTTGTTTACTTAGTTTGTTTTTTAGATTCAGTTGTTGATAAGATATATATTTATTGCCATTTTATTGTTCATACATTTGCTCTTCTTTTTCTTAAATAAGTCCTTTTAATATTTCATACAGCAACGAGTGTGGTGATGATGAACTCCTTTTGTATTTTCTTGTCTGGGAAGCTCTTTTTCTGCCCTTTAATTCTAAATGATAGCTTTGCTGGGTTGAGGGATCTTGGCTGTAGGTCCTTGCTTTTCATGACTTTGATATTTCTTTCCAATCCCTTCTAGCCTGAAAAGCTTCTTTTGAGAAATCAGCTGACAGTCTTACGGGAACTCCCCTGTAGGTAACCAACTTCTTTTCTCTTTCTGCTTTTAAGATTCTCTCTATATCTTTAACCTTCTCGTTTTAATTACAATGTGTTTTGGATTGAGCCTGTTTGAATCCATCTTGTTTGGGACTCTCTGTGTTTCCTGAGTTTGTATGTCTATTTCCTTCATCAACTTAGGGATGTTTATTTTATTGTTTTTTCAAACAGATTTTTAGTTTCCTGCTCTTTTTCTCCTCCTTATGGCACCTCTATGCTGTGAATGTTGGAATGCTTACAGGTGTCCATGAGGCTGCTTAAACTATCACAATTTTTTTATTCTTTTTTCTTCTTCTTGTCCTGATTGGTTGCTTTTTTGCATCCTTATGTTCCAAAGGATTGATTTGATTCTTGGCTTCATTCCTCTCTGTTGTTGTTTCCCTGTAAGTTGTAAGTTGTTCTTCTTTTCAATTAGTGTACCCTTTGTTTCTGACTTGATCTTTTTTTTTTTTTTGCTGCTGAGGCCTTCACTGAGAACCTTGAGCAGCCTTATAACCAGTGTCTCGAACTCCAAGTCTGATAGATTGCTTATCTCCATTTTGTTTAGCTCTTTTTCTGGAGTTTTGATCTGTTCTTTCAGTGGGGCCATGTTTCTTTATCTCCTTGTTTTGGCAGCCTCCCTGTGTTTGTTTCTATGTGTTAGGAGTCCTTATCTTGGTGACATTGCCTAATATAGTAGGATCATGCAGGGTCCAGTGGCACAGCTTCCCCTGTCACCCAAACTGGGCACTAGAGGTACACCCTTCATGTGAACTAAGTACACCCTTTTCATGTAGTTCATCCTTGATTGCTGTTAGCTAATCAATTGAAAGGATTTATCCAGGCCAGTCAACTGCAAGGACTGGCTGTGACCACTAACCACCAACCTCTGCCCTCTGTGGAGGGTCAGCTCTGCAGTTGGCTGGGTGATGGTGCTCCAACTCGACCTGTAGCTGTCCACTGGATGCGCAGGGTCTGGGATTTCCTGGGCAGTTCAGGCCAAATTCAGCCCCAACCTTTGTTTGGCCCGGTGCCACCCTGCCTGAGCTATAAAGCAATCTGAGATGCTGCTACTTGCGTTGTTGGGCTTGGAGATTCCCAGGCAAAGTCAAACTGTGAATCTAGGTTAGCTGCTGCTGGTGCCAGTCCTTGGACCACTTTGCAAAAGGTGTGGGGACAGTGGGCTCACTGAGGTCAGCCATTGTTTGTTTAAGAGGATTTAGGAAGTTGTGGAGCATGAGTCAAGACCAAACATTCAAGTGGAAAAGTCTCTCTTAACAGCTTGAGTGGGCCCATAAGTTTGGTGGGACAAAGTCTCAGGGGATCTCCAGGGTGGGGCAAACAGTGTTAGCCAGGTGATGGAGCCTCAATACAGCACCTACCAGCAGGCTCTGTGGCCCTTTGGGGGGAGGGCTCAGAAAAGGGACAGTGGCCTCTGCCTGCCTTTCTGTCTGGGTGAATACTGTCCTCCAGTTCTCGCCTTGATGTCAGACACGTCAGTTCCTCCCTGTGTGCCACTGGTGTCTTTCAAGCTGCTACCCAGGTGCTAGAACCCAGAGGAAGTGAGTTTGAATGAGTCCATGTGTGGGTTCTTTAAGAGGAACTGCTTGGGACTCCAGATGTTTTTCCCAATGACTCAGTTCCTTCTGCTAGAAGTTATGGGGACTTATCTTCCTGGCGTTGGATCCTTGGGCTGGGGACCTGGTGTGGAGCTGGGACTCCTCGCTCCTATGATATTCCTCCTGAATTTTGATTCACCTCATATGGGTGAGGAATCAGCCCATCCTGTGTCTCTGCCGCTCCTACCAGTCTGGATGAATGTGGTTTCTCTTATTCACAGTTGTCAGACTTCCATTCAACTCAATTTCTGATGGTTCTGATTGATGGTTGTTTTATAATTTAGTTGTAATTTTGATGTGTTTGTGAAAGGCGGCGTGGTAATGTTTACCTAAGTCGCCGTCTTGACCAAAAGTGCATGATGGAATTTTTAAGGTTCATTTCAGTCTTACGGTTTGCTTTTGTTTTGTTTTTCCATGCAGCTCCAAAATGGCAGAAGAAGATCCATATTTGGGAGGGCATGAACAAGTAAGTATTATAATATCATCTCACTGATAACTTTGGTAAATGTTTTCATATTTTAAAATGTATAACGGTAACAGTAGTAACTACCAGGCAAACTCAAAATCAGTAAAGTAAAAATTTCTTTTAACATGTTTTTGCAATTTTCCTGTCCCTCCATGTAAGGTCAGAGAGTACATGTCTTTAAAATGAGTAACTTAAACCCTGCTATCACACACATAGCTGCATAAAAATTATATATACTACAGGCCAAGTGACAACTACTGTCTTAATGTCCTAGGGCTGCCGTAACAAATGACCACATACCGGTTGGCTTAAAACAACAGAAAATATATCCTTTCACAGTTCTGGAGGCTATGAGTCTAAAGTCAAGATGATGACAGGTTTGGTTACTTTCAGAAATTCCGAAGGAGGATCTGTCCCATGCCATTCCCCTAGCTTCTGGTGGTTGCTAGCAATCTTGGCCTTCCTTAGTTTGTAATTGTATCACTCTAGCACATGGCCTTCTTCCATGTACATCTCTCTGGATCCAGATTTCCCTCACTTTTCTCTTAAGAAGGCACCAGTCACTGGATGTAGGGCCCACCTTTCATCTTAACTTGATTATGTCTGCAAAGACCATATTTCTAAGTAAAGTCACATTCACAGGTATAAGTGCTAGGACTCCAACCTATCTTTTTGGAGGAGGAACACGAATTATTTATTTAAAACTCATCTAATGAGGAGGCAGATGGTATAGTGAAAAGACATTTTGGGCTTAGAATTTGAGGGCTAATGAGCCCTTAAAATTTGAGGACTAACTTAGCACCCCCTGACCCTCACTTTCCTTCTTTACGGAAAAGGAATGCTAACCCCACGCTAATGAGTATTAAAAAGACTTCATGGGCAATGAATGTGCTTTGGGAGCATAAAACTGTTCATTATAGTAGCAGTTAGGAAGAGATACCAGTATCTTTTATTTCTTTTTCTCCTAGTTTTTTTTCTTAGGAAAATTTGAAACCTATAGGAATACTAAGTAGTACAACAAATCTTTGTTGATTATTAATGTTTTGCTTTTATCTATACATATGTAACATATACACATTATGTATTTATACTCACATATATATTGAGTGATTTGAAAGCAATGTTCAGACCCTAGGGTAAATCCAATGGCAATATTAAAATTTTAATGTAATGAGTTAAGAAGCATATAAACTACTGAGTTTTATTCTTTTACCAGCTATTTATTGAGGCATTACTGTGTAGTAGAACATTGGCTAAGGAGGGGGTAACAAAAACAAGTGATACATAAACCCTAATTTCAGAAGCTCTCATCCTAATGGGAGAGACAGTGACATAAATAACTTCATAGGATGATAAATACTGTAATAGTTGCCTACACAGAATGGGATAGAAATGTTGAAAGGCATCGCTCCCTGCTGCCTGGTGGGAAGAGCAGAGTTACAGAGAACTTTCCAGATGAGGTCTATGTAGGCTGAGATTTGGAAGAGGTAGGTGGTTAGGCTGAGCCAGGAGAGGGAACTCGAGGCACCGCAGCACACCCCGGGCCAAGATTTGTAATCATTTCACACTTAGTCTTGAGTGGCAGCCACCTAAAAAACGAATTTCCCAAATTTACACATGCAATCAGTCAGAGAAATAAAACCAAAAGTTAAGTACTTTTAAGGGGTCTAGTATATTGCTTTTTAAAATGAAGTAGACTTATCTAGCACTCATATCTCTCGATACTGTTCTGATTGATTTAGAAAGAATGAGTATGCAGTGCTTTTTACATTCAGATGTTTCTTTTGAATCTTATTGTAAGAATGGTGATACAGGATAAACCTAGGGATGTTTTCTTTGATTGCAGCATGAAAGACATTTGGCTACTCATATTATCAAAAACCTGTGTTTTACCTTTCGTTTTTAATGTACCATCTCTAACAATTAAAGGCAAAGTTTAACCAGCATTAGAGTTGATACTTCTTGGTTTTAGACCATGCTTTCCTGTTTCTATACAGGAAGTCTTATCAACAGGCGATAGTCCTTTATGCCACACAACTAAGTAAAATCCGCTAAACACATTCATTTCAAAAGTGTTTCATATGTGGGCATTTTGTGATCATCAGCAAGAGGGGCGGAGCATGTTCTGATATTTCCATTTTTTTAGGGGAAAGGTCCCTGAAATTTAGGGGTTTTCCCTTTGTTTCAAGCTTAATGGTATATGTTTCCAGAAGTTTACTTGTCTTCAGTGAGATAGACTCAGTGTGGTAATGAATTCTGGAATTTGTTCTCCACCTTTGAACTGATACACAAAGCAGGCTGTGCACAATACAGCTGCTCTCTCCTTTGTCTGAAGTGGAGAGTGTGTGTTTCTAAGATGAGTGTGTTTGCCCTCTAACTAATCATTTTTACCACCTGGAGATTCATAGGAAAGATATTTTTTTCTGCTTGGTCACCTTTTCTGCTTTGAGACTTGCTACTCTGAGAGCACTCTGTAAGGTGGGGCCTGTTTTTACAATAACAAGTTTTTTCAATCCCGTATTTCCTTTTCAGCAAACAAAAGCATAGATGAACTTTACTCTGAAGCCCTGAAGCAGAGCACATTTATTATTCCTCAATTGAAACTATGCATACCTCACAACTAAATATGAAATATTCTTTATTTAAACACTGTTTCTTACTCTTTGTTTAACTAGGCATTTAGGGTCAAGAACCTAGTAATAAGAAAAAATGTAAATTGTAATTAATACTGGTTATTTTTTAAAATACCAGATCCAGAACATTTACCAACTAGCATATCGTGAAAAGTGGAATATGGTTGACTTCTATGTTGTCCACAAACATTTCAAACAGAAATAGGAATTTAAAGTCTTGACTAAACTAAATGGGGAAATTTTTTTTCTTGGGATAAGCAATATAAAGTTAGAATATAATTCCATATATTTCATGCCCAGAAGAAAATATATTTCTCTTGATGCTATAAAAAATTATCTCAAATTTAGTAGCTTAAAACACAAAGTTATTCTCTCATAATCAGGAGATCAGAAGTCTAAAACCAAGGTGCTATCAGGCCTGCTTTTCTTCTGGAAGCTTTTATTTCCTGGCCTTTTGGAGACCCTGGAGGTGGCCTGCATCCCCATCTCCTGGCTTGTGATTATGACCCCTTCCCTCACTGCAACCTCTTGCTTCTCTTGTCGCATCCCCTGTTGTTCACGTTGATATCCTGTATCCCTCTTACCAAGCTTATCTGGGTAATCCAGGAGAACCTCCCCATCTCTGGATTCTCTAATAACATCTGCAGAATCCCTTTTTCTTTATGAACAGCCTACCACACCCACTAGATTCCAGGTGTTTTCGCACTGTACTAGGTAAACGAAAAGTTTAAAAAAAAAAAAAGTGAGAGAGCTCAGTGTTCTCCTTGCACTTTAATATTTTTTGTTTTTCTATATATTGTTCCAGGGCTGCTATCTAATTCTTTCAGGCCTTGAAGTTGAATGTCTAGAGTAGGAGTTCATTTATTATGATCATAAAAAATCGTAGATTCATAGGGTCATATTCTTATACTTACATTTCTGAGAGAGCACTAGCTCTGTCATTCATTCATTAAGTAGCCACTGTGCAATAAACATAGCCTGGACCCTGAAGATGAAGAAGTTCAGCAAGTGGCCTCTGCGCACTTTGTAGCCAGGTCTTGCTTCTCAAATCCCTTTGTCAAAGAAACACAGTCCAACCACATGTAAAGTACATATGCATAAGAATTTAGCCAGGTCTCATGGACATGTTTTTTTTTTTTTAATCCTGATTTGAATTTGAAATATTTTTAGATTTTTGTATTTGGCTTTAGTTTTCGTTCCTATAATCAAGTTATAGGTCTACCAACTTTAAATGTTTAATGCAGTGTTAGAAAAATAATGATTGAAAATTAAAACTTTTTTGTTACAGATGTTTCATTTGGATCCTTTAAATCATACCATATTTAATCCAGAAATATATCAACCGGAGATGCCACTGCCAACGGGTAAGAAAACTTCTATATCCTACTGTTTTGCTGTTACTTTTTTTAAATGCAGGATTTGCTAGTAGTCTTTTTTAGAAAGTCAGCTATGTACCTATAAAGGAAATGGTGATTATGTTCTAAAAAACAGTATTTTAATACATTTTCTTAAAATTTATTTGCCCGAAAGTGTTTTATCCCCATTACTCATTGTCTGACTTAAATCATTGCTACTATCTGCTAGGACAGCTTAGAAAGAATTTCCTCACTCAATATAGGGATTTTCCCTTTTAATCAATCTTACCATCTCTGGGTTATTTTTAACTCCTCTTTGCTTTGTCCCAGGCTCAGGCAATCTTGCCTGACTCCTTAGATTCCAACACTATTTGAGTGTCTATTGTGTTTGCAGGGCGTTGGGAAAACAAGTGCACACACACACAAAAAAAAAAAAAAATCATAAAAATCAGCTTAGTTGAAAAATCACCTTTTAAAAAGCTTTTAAGCTTTACATTCTGACCAGTTGGGTAAAAGGCATGATAATTATCCTTCCTTCTAACATCTCTGTATTAATTATCCCCACCCACAAATCCTTTAATCTCATATGAGTGATTTTAAAAATCAACACACTGAGTTTCTTTTTTCAATTTTATTGATTTATCTGTAAGCTCTGGGTGATGACTCTTTTTCATTTAAAAAATTTTTTCAAGTTCATTTTTTAATGTACTTTTCCTATTACCCTTTATATTTATATTATCCCCCTTATACCCTTTTCCACCTCTGCCCAGCCCCTCCCCCTGCAATCACCACACTGTTGCCAGGTCGTGAGGCCTTTTTCTTACGTGTTTCCTCACATCACTAACAGGACTTAACAGACATTCAAAAGCAGTGTGAGTAAATGATGGAAGTTGCGTTTAAAACAGGAAGTTTCATAATCACTGATAAGGATGTCAGCTTTTTGATTTACCGTGGACTTGCTTGGCCTCATTGGGAGACTTTTAATCCAATTTGTAGCATTCTCACTGAAAACTATTATTGTTTTTCTGGTACTTAATTTTCATGTTTTAGATCAGAATGTTTTTCTGCATTTTTATCTCTGTTATTTCTGGGAGTCCATGGGAGGAAAATAATCTACTAGACTTTCACCTTCACTATCAAAAGCTGTATTGCTGCAGTTTTTTTCTTTTTACCCCACAAAATGTATTTTGTAGTCCGCCATACCTGAGATGCCATAGACTGCTCTCCAGTTTGAGTACATTAGCAAGTAAATGTCTTGGTAGCTTTAGTGTTTCCTGTGAACTTTTAAGTTTGGGGTTCAGAACATTTTTCTTAGTATTAATCCTTTATTAAAAGCAGAAGACCTTGGTTCCATTCAATGCCTTGTAGATGCCAAACAGTATCCTGAAGCTAATGGTTTTACTTTATCAAGTTTATGTGGATAGAAATAAGATTACCAGAAGAACCATCTTAGTAAATATTCTGTGGTCAAAACTTCACATTGTAGAAATCATTTTGTCATAATACTAGAAAAACTTTTAAAAATTATACCAAAAAACCTTATAACCAAATAACCCCTTATACCAAATAACCCCTGTTATTACCTCATAATTTTTTATCATTTTTCCCTCTCTGTTGTAGCAGAATAGTCAATTTCTTTATAATCTAAGATGTATGCTGTTTTATTCACATTTTAGACAGATAGAAACATTATGGAAACCAATATTTTAATTTTCACATAGACTGTTTCATCTTGTGTATTTCTTGAAATCTAAAACTATAAGTAGTTTTACTACTGGTTGAAAACTATGGGGTAGGGCATACCTGTTAAATTTATAACATTATGCTGCATTTAAAATTTTAAATTTCTCATCCCTGGCTGGTAGCACAGTGGATAAGGTGCTGGCCTGTGAACCCAACAGTCCCTGGTTTGATTCCCCAGCCAGGGCACATAATCAGGTTGCAAGCCTGGTCTCCAGCCAGATCTGTAGCTGGAGACAGGTGAAAGGCAACCATACATTGATGCTTCTCTCCCACTCTACTTCTCTCCCCTTATCTCTGAAAATAATAAATAAAATTTAAAAAAATTTTTTTTAATTTTAAATTTCTCTATATAGTGGGTTGCTACTTCATGGAATAGACATGTGACCAAAACATTTTTGGCATTAAAATAAATACATATAACGGGGTAGGAGGGAGGGAGAGGTAGAGGCAAAGATGGGGAGCAGCTTAGATAAGAACCTAGTATAAAGGAACCATGGACATGGACAACAGGTGGGATTGACTTTGGGGGGAATGGGTGGGTGGGTGGGGGGACAGAGGGGAGCAAAAAGGGGATGGATGTAATACAACAACAATAAAATTAAAAATAAATAAATAAATACATACGAGCCCTGGCTCGTGGCTCAATGGATAGGTGCCAGCCTGCAAACCCAAAGGTCACTGATTCGATTCCCAGCCAGGGCACAGAACCAGGTTACAAGCCAGGTCTCCAGCCAGGTCCATAGTTGGAGGCAAATGAAAAGCAACCATATACATTGATGTCTCTTTCCCTCTCTGCCTCTCCCTTTCCCTTCCCCTCTCTCTAGAAATAATTAGTAAAATCTTTTTTAAAAAATAAAATGAAATGAAATAAATACATATGTATGAAACCAAATTTTCTAGTTAATTTAACTTTTGAGTATTTTCTCTGAAAGAGAGAAATTGCTCCATTTCACTAATAAAACTCTCAAATCTTGAAATTTCACCTTCTTAAAGGAATTTAGTTATTTAGCAAAAATAGAAGAAAAACTTCAAGTACTAGACTCAGTAGCAAGTGAGATACATCTGAAACTAATATAAAATAACATTTAATGCCAATTGTAATTAAAAAATAAAATATATTGGGTTGGTCAAGAAGTCCATTTATTCTTTTTTATCCCATAAAAGACACATTTTTCATTTTTTACCAATAGCTTTATTGATTTTATTTGATTTATTTTGAGTATGTCAGCAATCTTCTGCTTGGTATACATTGGTTGTTCTCAATGTCTTGATTTGTTCGCTATTGACTTCAACTGGTCTACCCTACCGTGGAGCATTGTCTGGCAAGAAACCTCCAACATGAAACTTCACAAACCACTTTGACACATTCCATCAGTCATAGCACCTTCTCCATGCATTACATAAATCTTATTTTTTTTTTTTTTTAAGATTTTGTTCATTATTTTCAGAGAGAAGAGCAGGGAGGGAGGAAGAGAGGGAGAGAAACATCAATGTATGGTTGCCTTTCACCTGCCTCCAGCTAAGGATCTGGCTGGAGACCTGGCTTACAGCCTGGTTATGTGCCCTGGCTGGGAATTGAACCAATGGCCTTTGGGTTCGCAGGCTGGCGCCTATTCACTGAGCCATCAGCCAGGGCCACACATTTTTCACCTTTCAGTTGCATTTTTACCTTTCTTGAAAGAATAAAGTGTAATATGCCAAAAATACTTCTTGTTTTCTTCCATCTTTTAATATTTAAATGGCTACACAAAAATTCACCAATTTTCATGGTTTTTTAAAAATGCACACTGTTATGAGAGCTGTCACAATACAGTCTGACAAAATTGTTTCAAATGACATTAAAGACAACTAAGTGCTACTAAAGTCATCTTACAGAGAAAACCAAACAAACTTTTTGACCAACCCAAGAATTAATTAATAACAATAGTAAGTGAGAGACTTGAAATTTAATGTAAATGTACTCAAACTCCTGTATATTTTCCATGGCTTCCAAATTCTGCTTTGTTAGAGACCTCTCTCCATAATATGTTCTAGAGGGAGTGTTCTTATGACTGTATTTGTTACATTAACATACAAGTTATATGTTAGTAGTGTGAAAATATTTCTATTTCTAATTGGTTTTATGTTCTTATAAAAATTAAATTCTAGGCATGCTTTAGAATCTTAAAATTACAATTTCTTTTCTAAAAGTACTTTGAACTGTCTAGGGATGAATTTTATTCAGGTAATAGAGGTAATTTACGTAAATTATGCTACAGTGGCCAGTCACTTTTCACATGTCCTTTTGTTTGTATGTTTCACTTCAAGTTCAGTCATTTTTCAACTGACTCTCTTATAAAATTCTTGAATAATAACAGGAAATAATTATACCTTTGCTTTCCAAAGGTCTCTAATCCTATCCTGATTCATCATAAAACTGAAAGGGTAAAATAATTTCTCTTAAGTAGTTTATTTTTTATTTCAACCTATTAAATTCTTGATAAATTTATTTATCTAGAACAGGTCTTGAAGTTTTAGCTAAGAGACAATGGAGATTGAAATGGCCACAAGCAATCTGTTTGTTTGTTTCTTTAGTTTACATGTAAACAAGTAAGAAACATCATATGCCTCTATTGCAGAGCTATCAGTTATTACACTTTTGACCGAGGACCCCCTGGGGAGCTTAGGGACTTTTCTCATTGAACAAATTTATATTTATACTTTCAGAGGTTCTGATTTTCCTTTGAATTTCCAAGGCCACATATAATCAGTATTTGGGTTAAGCTTCCATTTGGGTTATGTTTTTGTAATAATTGGCATGCACCTCTCCTCAATTAAATTATTTTCAGGATTTTACAAAATGCTTGTACTTTTCTAGAACGTTTTATATTAGAGCACAGTATTCAAATGTTATATACAAACATCAAAAGCTATAGATTAAGTAGAGAAGTCCACCTTATCTGATAGACCAAATTAAATTTGGGAGGGTAGAAGAACAAGCTAGCAGTTAGGGAATGAAGGTAGTATGTGTGAAGTCTAGGAAGGGAAAGGAACCAGAAATATAGCGTAAGGAAAAGCAGACAGCCTGGGACCATTATCTGTGTATTTTACACATGGAGGTGCCGACTCAATCTCAAAATTTCTTGGGAAGCACATTCCCTCTGAGGAAAAGAAGTCAGTATCTAATGATGTGAGGGGGAAAAAAAAGTCTTAGAGTCCGGGAAATTGTTGCTGCTTTTCATTGTTATGTGTGTCATTTTTAAGATGCTTTTGTTAGTATACAAAATTGCAAAGGCTATTAACCTGTAATCCTTAACAAACATCAGGCCTTTTGTTGGCTTGTACATTCACAAAATGTTTATATATTATGTTTTTTTAAAGGTGTAAAACTGTTAAAATGAGGATAAACTTACTATTCAAATGAGGAAGATAAATTATACCCTTGTGTGATTGCAGCTATGAAAATTTTACTGGAAACCTCTATTTAAGAGCAATTTCAGTTTTTGACTTGCTTACTATTTTATACCAGATTTGAGAAGCCTTACTTTTTTTTTTTTAATTTCTGCTTCTTGTTTTTGTTTATAGCAGATGGCCCATACCTTCAAATATTAGAGCAACCTAAACAGGTAAGAAGATTAAAGGGTTGGACACTTTCTCTTTAAATGTTAAATTCGTAAGTCTAATATTAATTTCTTAAGCACCAAAAAATAGTAACTGAATGTTGTGAAGGAAGTTGTTTAAATAGTCAACAACATGCCAAATTATGGAACAACTTCATTCATCCATTTTGCATTTCTCTTAGTTTTCAGATTGTCTTGAGCCTCCATATGTAGTTCTGCAAAATGTCAGTTAATTATAGATGTTTGGTGTCTTACTATCTCTACTGACTTTGCTTACCAGCCACTCCTAGAAAAGATAGGTTCTTTCCATCATACTGAAATACACATATATGCAGCTCACATACACAGAATTAACATTCATCAATCATGTCCATGCACATGCAGTACTTATTAGCCTTCCTTCTACTTTTGGTAGCTCTAGCCTTTTCTGTCTTTGGAACATGTACCCTAAGATACTAAAACCACCAGCAAGAGATAGTATTAGAACGGACAAATGAGTTCTCGTCCTTCTGGTGTTAACTTTAACCTCAGCCTCTTTGGAGTCAAGAAAGGAGCATTTTTATTTTCTCAGATTCTTCCTCTTACCACTCAACTCTGTAGAGGATCCTTGGGAATTAAAGTGGCCTCCTAACCCTTCTCCAAATCTGTGGATAATATTTACTGGAAACTGGGTGAGACTAGCTCTATGAAAGAGGAGAAGGAGACTCTTTTAATATCTATAGATTTTAAATATTAGGAAATAGAAGTAATGGTATCAGATTGAGGACAGAGTTAGAAATCTCTGAAGAGATGTGCTTACCAAATTTGTGTGAGCCTGAGGGTGTGCTATACCTGTTGCCCTGCAGTTGTATTACCCAGTACCTTTCCTAAATATTTTAGCAGCTGGGATGAGTGATTGTAGCACTTTTCCATTTTGTAACACTTATCGAATGCTAACTAGATCAAGAACTTAAATAAAGCATTGATTGTGGTTACTATAATCATGGTGTTATTATATGTATGGAGATTTTGGTCAAGATTTAAAGGATAGAAATATCTTAACTCTGACCAAATAGACTCCTTATAGAGCCGAGACTTCAGGGGCATTTTTCTAGTTGTTTGTAGGTGACACAACCTAACTCTATGGGTTACCAACATGACTTTCCTTTGCTTATGTCCAGTTCCATGGTAAGGAGTTTGTATGTTAGTAGCTTCTCACAGGAGGTCTCACAGTGGCTTCCCATGGAACTTAATCCATAAAATTCTATGCAATGGTCTGGCCTCCCAGAAATTTTTCTGTTGGAAAATCTGGGTAATTTCTGAAACTGAGAAGTCAACTAAAAATTGTTTGTCTGCATACCTAAACAAGTTTTCAAATACCCATTTTCATAAGCATAGCACTGCCATGAGAATTTTAAATGCAGTTAATTACTATGGGCCTAACAGTTATAAGGAAAAACTGACATTTATAATTTACCTGAAGGGTTATATATATCCAAAATTCAAAACTTAATTCACTATATGTGGAGGTGTAAAGCTCATCTGAGTAAAACAATGTGTTTAATGCCCAAACTGGTGTGATTTTGATATCTGACTCCAGTGAAAGTAAGAAGGTTGTATTTCAGTCAGACTTTTTGACCTGGTGGATGTGGCCTTGTCTTGAGGTTGATGACTCATACTAAGCAAATGGAGTTACTGAGATGAATGGCTGTGGATTCACAGACCTTTAATCTCAAAAATTTAGACTCAGAAATGCATCCAGACTACACATTTCAAGATATCCTAGCTTCCTTAAAACAACAACATCAACAACAACAGTAATAAATTTCCACCCTCAGGTTAAAATCCCTTTCATACTTTAGATACTCTTATGAACCATGAAAATATCCATTGTGTTTTTTTAACTTAAGCTAGTAATTACACGTGTCTCTTTACTCATTCTATTGCATAACAATAAGTATGCAATAAGGTACTCCCAATAAGATATAAAAGGTATACATGCATATAATTTTGCAATTGTCCTAAAAGAAGTTTGTGATTCAAGATAATGAATTGCTTTATTATATTTCTTAAAGTTAGAAAAATGAGCCCTCTGCCACAATTCTCCCCTGCTCTGACAGAGATGAGTCACAGTATAAATCACTAATCTTTAACTATCTAGTTATGTTGCATATTATTTAGTGGTAATTATCTAATACTATTTAAAAACTGAAGTTGTATTTGAATTGAGTAGCCTTCAAATAAATTTCTACCTTTGTTCTGGAGGCTAACTGTTGCAGGTGCTGATGCTTTTTCCTGCTTTTAAGAATTTCATTACATTTTTAAAATAACCCAACAGCCCTTATCTACAAAAGGCTGAATTGATCATTTTGTTTTAGTTTGAATTTTTTGAGACACAACATAGAAGAATTGTCCCTGAATGACTAAGCTCACCTCAAAAGGCTTCCCTGGTATTTAGGTCCCACTTGATGAGTTGATCATACACTCCAAACCTATGTGTGACCTGAGCTTTTCTTTACTAGAGAGTTTACTTTAGGCCGTACTCAGTCCATGAAACGGGCTCTCATGCTGAGCCTGTGCAAAACTCGGGAAGATCTCAGTACGGGGGCAGACAGTTCCAGATGCCAGAGTCTTAAATTTGTTCAGGGCCCCCGGACCACTCAGAGACTTCCCCAACACCCTGCACGAGGAATAAAGAAATGTAATGCCGTTGAAGGAGGAGGGCAAAGATTTTACGTTGGCCGATGAGCTCCAACCTGCTGAAACCTTTGTGTTCGCCGGCGTCCTAGAGCTGCTCTGACTGTGCAGGGCAGAAGCCCCCACCCGCAGTGAGCGTGCAGAGCTCCGCATCCTCAAGGATCTAGCCCTGTTTAGATGAAGTCAGTCTCACAATAAAAATACATGTAAGATGAGATTATTACTTTGAGTACTGTATATTAGCATATTCTTTTGGCCAGAGGGTGAATTTAGAAAAAATAAAAGAAAACCCATCTGGTTAATGACTGTATAATGAGAAGCTACTAACTCTCCCACAAATTGACTTACATCATTATTAAGTTGAGTCTTTCAGGAAATACATTGAAAGTTCCCTTAATATGATTATGGGATCCATTCTCATAATTGTCCATGTTTTACTCTTTATATACACGTATGTATACGAAGTATAATTGTTAGCTTTGTAAATTATAAAGAGTTAGAACTAGGATAGACCTTGATGATCTAGTCCAATCCCATTTGTATAGATTAAGAAAACAGGGGACTTAGATGTTCTTCCACACATAGTAGTTTACATAGTAAAGACTTCTGGCTAACTCTTCATTCATTTAAAACAGTTTTAAAATTCCTGCCTTGGCTAGTGTGGCTCAGTGGACTGAGCGCTGGCCTGCAATCCAAAGGGTCGCCAGTTTGATTCCCAGTCAGGGCACATGCCTGGGTTGTGGGCCAAGTCCCCAGTTGGGGGGCACACGAGAGGCAACCACATATCAATGTTTCTCTCCCTTTCTTTCTCCCTCCCTTCCCCTCTCTCTAAAATAAATAAATAAAATCTTTTTAAAAATTAAAATAAAACAGTTGTGAAGTTCTTGAGTTAATAATACTTAAACGGCCCAGTTTTAGATTCATTCAGGTCAGTTAATATAGAGAGCTGGAGCTTGATAATATCAATAATCATAAAATCAAAACTCTAATCTTCTGAATTATTGAAAGAAGCTGGCCAAATGTGGAGTCCAGCATAAGCTGTGTTCTGCAACAGTGACATGCTATATTTAACAAGGCATTTCTGTATTCTGTGCTGAACCAACTGTAATCAGAGTAGATAAAGGAATTCCTTTAAGTGAGAGTCAAAGAAGCATAACTAGAAGTAACATGGGCCAAGTTCAGAGCTTGGTGGCAGCAATCTGAGATGAAGAAGCTGTTTCAAACAAGCTGTGGCACGTGGAGTCCCAGGCTTAAGCAGCTCGCTCCCCCCGTGTGCATAGCAGGAGAGTTGCTGCAGGGTGAGGGACCAGGTTTTTAAGCTACAGCTCCATAAACAAATACCAATTAACCTCAAGGTTCATGGTAAGATTATTGGAAGAGTTGTTCTCACACAATATTCTTTCACATATTTCTTGGTTTTTCCCTGTCATCTAATAAACAAAGAATTAAACATGTGCATGTAACTTTGTCCTGATACTCTTGAATAAGTATTTCTCAAACGTGTTGGCTTTGTGCTCACCTTGTAGAGAGGATTTCGTTTCCGTTATGTCTGTGAAGGCCCATCCCACGGTGGACTCCCTGGTGCATCTAGTGAAAAGAATAAGAAGTCCTACCCTCAGGTCAAAGTAAGTTCATCATATCTTTCTGTGTGGCTTTTGGACCTGTGTATTTTCTAGGCACAGAAGTGAGGAACTGCTTTACATGAATACAATTTGCCTTTGCCTTTAAGCTGAAATGTTTCCATGGTTATTATACTTTTTAAATAGAAATTTGTCTCTTAGCAATAGAAGTGACAAATTTGAAAACTTCATTATTATTTCCATTTAGCAGAAATTATTTCTACATTAGCCAACCAACTTTTACTATTTCTTGATCACCTTAAAGGGTTTTTTAATGTATACTTCCTGACACTTTAATAAGTCTTTGAAAGAAATGCTTAATTTCAGCTCTGTAGAGACTTAGTGGAAAATAAAACAAATGACTGAGTGTGTGGATTCTATAGAATTCATGAATTCACCCCCAGACTGTCACTCTTTGCCAGATTTGACTAAGTTTTCCAGCACTTCTGAACCTCAATACCCTAATGTGTAAAATGCAGGAATATTGATGGCATGCACTTTATAGAGTCTCTTACAGAGCAAATGAGAAATATATATAGATATGCTGTACAGAAAGAGTCTCTACTTAAAGCAAGTGTAGATGCACACATGGTGGTCTTCAAAATGTAACGCCTGTGGTGTGCATGGTTGAGCCCTTTACACATCTTCAGGCTCTTTTTCTGTTTGTTAATTTAAGAAGAATATCTTTATCTAAGTTAACTTGAGTTTTTTATTTTCATAAATGGTGTCATGTTTCATAGACTGATAAGTTTTACAGATAAGCCAGTCAACACTTGCAACTTCATTGTTTGTAAAAATTTGTATTTGTTCAGTGTTTCAAGGCGTCCGCAAAAGGTTATCAACTTAATTGCTAGCCAGGTGTGTGTGCCCCTTAGGATATGACATACTTTGGGCCTGTCTTCTTGTTGGCTTGTTTATGTGAGTAGCTGAAGGGCAATAGCTCAGATCCTTGGAAAAATCGTGATGTCAAGGAAATTTGCCTTTGGTTTTGCCAGGCTTGCATGTTTCCCTCCCTTTCTTCATTCCCCACTCTAGTCTAGGCCTTTCGAATTTCTTACTCCTGCATCAAAAAAGACGGACTTCTGTGATTTTTTCCTTACCTTTGAGTGAAACCCACCCATTTTATAGAGTCTGGATCCTACCAATCACGTTTGCATTTCCTGTGGAATGAAAGATGCTTTTCTTATACAAGGTCATTAAGCATGCTAAATAGGATGTGTTAGCCTACAAGAGATGACAGTTTTATGGCCCCATTCCTTTAGAATCTAGATGAGGAAAGAGGAGCTGCAATTAAACAAGGGAATTAGGACTTACTAAGCACCAAAGATGTACCAAGTGCTTTGCATATATTACCTCTTTGAATCCTCATGATAACCCTGGTAGTTAAAAATGAGAAAACTGAGGCTCAGAGACAAGAATTAACTTGCCTTTCTCACAGGAGTGGTGGCTGTTTATCCTACAGCTGACTATTGCTCATCGAACTCTTGCATGGAATGTGTGCATTGCAATTTGGGGTACTGTGGGCAGGGACGTAGCAGACAGGACACGGGAGGACAATGGTGAATACGGGGCAGAGAATTATAACCCTGGAAACAAGGGGAAGAGAGGCTCAAAGGGCAGAAGATGCTCAGATATTAGGGAGTCAGATACAGTATTTATCTTTTTAACACGTATCTGTGTGCCACTTATATAAATATTGTGTGTGTCTATGTATATGTACTTGTGATAAGAATAATTGAAAGATACATGTTATCAGCATTGGACACTGATTGTAATTACTGAAGAATTAACATTAAGAAAAAACTGGGAGTGTTTTTCTAGACTGGCTCTGTACAGAACTATAAATTATAGTATTTTCATGAACTGTTGTTCTGGTCATTTGTAGCTAAGTAACAGTTCTTGGTACCAACAAGTATATGACGTTGACTTTGTTATAAATTTATTACCTAATAGAAAAGTTTATGCGTCCATTTATGCTCAGCCTTCATCCGTCCTTTCTCATGTAGTGTATGCTGTCTTGCATTTACAAAACAATTAGAAGTGAAACAACCTGATGGACATTAGATGTTCCTCTCAAATTTTAGTTTCTGTATCAGTAAATGTAATGCTTAGTGGCACATACAGATATATAAACAATGAATAATAAAAGGAGTCAAAATACAAATGTGTAAATTGGCCATTAAACTTCAGCTACAGCTTTATTATTTCACCCATTTATTTTTATTTATTAACTCAACATACATGTATTAAGCATTTAATCCAAGTATAAGAAAAGGAATCTGTTACAAACTAGCATTGTTCTCCCAGTTTATCATTGCTGAGTAAGAGTTTAAATGACTCCACTGTTCACAACAGTTAAAGGAAGTAATTTTATTTATTTTAGAGGCTCTTGATTAGAAAGATGGGGAGGAGGAAGAGAAAGAAACAACCGTGAGATATTTTTAATCCAGAGCTGTTCTCTCGATATCTCTTGTAATAGTCTTTTCAAAATGAATAGCTGAAGATGACCTTTCCGTTTACAAGATTTTAAATCCCTTTTCCCTATAAAATTTAAACAGAGAAAAGACTTGCTGTCCGTGGATATCTTATCAGGAGGATCTTTACAACTGCACCCGTCTTCTACAGTAGTTAACTAGGCACCGGCTCTATATGAGGCTGGAAGAGAAGCAGACACACCCAGATCAGGGTTTCTCACACTCAGCGCCTTTGACAGTTTGGGCCAGAAAACTCTGGTGTAAGGGGCTGTCCAATGCATTGTAGGCTATTCAGTAGCATCCCTGGCTTCTAGTCTCTAGATGCCAATAATATCCCTACAGCAGTCACAACCAAGACTATTTCCAGATGTTGCCAGATGAGCCCTGGGGAGCAAAATCGCCCTGCTTGAGAACCACTGGTCTCAATACAGTGTCGAATCAGCCTTAACCATTGTTCTTTGCCCACCTTTCTTGTCTAAAGCTGTGGCACATAGGTTATAGGGGATTACCTAAGTATATTATTTTGCAAATGTACTTTTCCTAATTATCGGTAGATACTTATTTCCAAGATAGTGATCACGGTGACTGTATAATTTTTCCTAGAATCTCTGAGTTGGTGTATTTTGATATTAAGGAGACAGATAGAAAAGAGAAGGAAAAAAATCTTAAATATTCCATATTCTATGATAACTACATATCTAAAAATGAGCAGGGGAGTTCTGTAGGCTCCTGGCCTAAGCTTTTACAGAAGAGAAAGTGAAAGTGGAGACGGGTTCAGTCAAGGCTGTGAACCTGCAAAGCAGTGGTGTGTGAGCATGTATGTACAGAGAGGTCCTCATCCACCCTTCCGGTGGAGAGTGTCCCCACTTACCCCTAGAATCCATTCTGCAGGAACTTCAAAAGAAGGGCATTTACATTTACTGGGGGGAAAATGGCATTTCCAAGATTTACATATGCTACATATTTAATAAGGTACATCTGTGCAGGCTTAACAGTAAAATGTTATGGGCTCTGCCTTTTCCTCACCCACATGCAGCCTCTGACTCCCCTGCCCCTGGTCCTCCCTCCCTCTTTTCCCGTCATGCCTCTGTGAGAGCAAGCCACTCCCTTGAGAGGCCCCGAAAGGCAGGTGGTGTAGCTTACTCTCAGTCACATGCAGGGAGCCAGGGAGCGGCAGAGGGCCAGGGCCAGCCCGAAAGCTGTTCGGGGTGGCTCTGGGTTGGGGGTGTGCATCCCAACGCATCCCTGACTATACTTTACAGACCATGTAAATATTTAACCTGCTAAGTTTACTGTCTTGCTGATTGTTTGAATATACCTCAAATTAAACCATTTTAAAACCAACTCTAGGAAGCTCCCCCAATCTTTCTTTCTCTACAGAAATTTTGTCCCATGTTTATTTATTTATTTATTAAGGTTTTATTTACTATTTTCAGAGAGAAGGGAAGGGAGAGAGACAGAGAGGGAGAGAAGCATCACTGTATGGTTGCCTTTCACCTGCCTCCAGCTACAAAGCTGGCTGGAGACCTGGCTTGCAACCTGGTTATGTGTCCTGGCTGGGAATCGAACCAACAATCTTTGGGTTCACAGGCTGGCGCCTTATCCACTGCACCAGTCAGGGCTTGTCCCGTGTTTAAAACCCTATTTCAGATCAGCTCAGTATACGCTGGGTTTAGATGCTTTCTTACTATGTCCAGATTATTTCTAGAACTCAGGCAACCGTACCATCTGGTGCTCTGCATGTTTCTTTCATGGCAGAGGGCTCCAGTTAGCTTTCTAGAGTCTGGCTGTGTAAGTCTTCACATTCTCTTTTTTAAATTGTTTTAAATATAAGAGTTCAAGCATATAGAGCATTTTCAAAACTGGCATAGAAGACACAAAGTATCACCATCTCTGTTAAATACATATGAAATAAAACATGGTTCCAGCTAAAACCCCACCTATTCATCACTTGTTCCTTTTTCATACATAAACCACTGTTCTGAGCTTTCATTCTCTAAAATGTTCTTATTGGCCTTGTCTTTTTTCAGGGCAAAGAAGAGTTAAAACTGGTCTCCATTGGCAATTCATGTTCACTTTGATCCTATTGATTCCTCTTCATCATCTAGATAAAATTAATTCATTCACAATGTGGCGTTGATTCTGGCTCTTCCAGAAAAACAGTAGTAGAGAAAAAGCTAGGTAAAGTAAACATGAAGTCTTAACTCTTATGTCTTGCTCTAAAAGGAAGAAGAAAAGCTTCCTGTTGTTAAACATTTAATCGCCTCTTATTCTGTCCTCTAAAGTTTCCCTTGAAGTTCCCTCAGTTCTAATTTCACCGGCAGCTCCTCAGGCAGAGACTGGCAGAAGAGCCCAAGTACGCTCCTGGAGGCCGGACTTGTCCCTGCCTGTTTCTGACTCAGCAAGGAGTGCCAGGGAGGGCTCCTTTCCCGCTGCTTCCCGAAAGTGATGCCTGAGATTTTTATTAATCAAACTGCCTTCCTCTTCTCGGAGGTGGAACGGTGTCAAAAGGATCAGCCCCCTGGGGCTTCAGAAACCCTCCCTGGCTGACTCCCTTGCAGAGTGGCCAGGAAGCAGCCCCTCCGCGGAGGAGATGCCCTCCAGTGTGGCTCATGTCACATCACGCCAGACAAGAATTCAGCATCAGTGCCCGAGGCTCTCCAATACAGGCAGCTCGCCTGTGGTATTCTTATTTTCTCTTCAGTTATAAATATCAAATGCAATGGACTACAAATTGAAACACAGCTGACATAACTATTTTTAATCGAATGCTTTCTGAAAGCTGCTCCTCACGTATGGTTTCTTTCCCAAGTGTTTTTTACATGTGGTGAGCAGCTTCTTTGTTGCCTTGCCCCCAATTAATTTTTTTAAATCAATTCTTGATGCCTCTCACTTAAAAATCGTCAAGGCTAAGCCAAAGTCAAATAAAGACCGGCTGCTGTGCTGTGGCATTTAAGGATATCACATCCTTGCCTAACCCTCTTTCCTTTGTGTAGACTTGTTTGATTGGAGAGGCTTGCCATTTTAAGGATCAAGTTATAGAATCAACTTTAAATAATTTCATCTGATTCAGTTACTAAAAGCAACAAGGAAGATCACCAACAATCAATTAGGAAAGCATGTAGAACCTAGTTCATAGTGTTCATTAAAATTTCCATCAACTCTCCTAAGGTGTTCACTGTTTGCATATGTTAATAAGGGAAAGTCACCCTGTCCCTTGCCCAGGGCCCTGTGACAATTGAAGAGGAGGGCTTTGTAACCAGGGTTCCTTTTGGTGGTTTCAAAGAGATTTTGGACTTGGGAGTTTATATGCAGAATTTTATGTATGTAAACATACATACACTTCTAGGAAAGTAAGTATAACTTTTTATAAGATTTTCAAAAGGAAGAATTCAAACATAGTTTAAAACCAGTGTTTGTAGAGTGCGGGTTACTTTAGCCTTATGATAGTAGCTAATTGAAAAACTGGTGTATCCGTAATGTCTTTTACATTTTTTATTTTTGTAATTTTTTAAAAGATTTCATTTATTATTTTCAGAGAGAGGCAGAGAGGGAGAGAGACATCAATGTATGGTTGCCTTTCACCTGCCTCCAGCTACAAAGCTGGCTGGAGACCTGGCTTGCAACCTGGTTATGTGCCCTGGCTGGGAATCGAACCAACGACCTTTGGGTTTGCAGGCTGGTGGTTTATCCACCGTGCCACCAGCCAGGGCTATTTTTGTACCTTTTGATATTGCATTCATATTTTGGTATTTTTGCCCACTTTCAGCAAATTTAAATACTTCAGCTTGCTGAACACAAAGCCAGCAAAGCCTCCCCTCACTTAAGGCATTGGGTAGAAAGGAGGGGAGACGTATCAAAAGCCAATAAAGGCCACCAAGCCCTTATTATATGAAATGTTAAAGGAACTTATTTAAGAAAAAAGAAGATCAAAACTATGAACATTAAAATGACAACAAACCCACACCTATCAATAACAGAACCTAAAAAATAAAAAGGAAAACAAAAACAAACCAAGCAGGATCCTGGCTGGTGGCACAGTGGATAAGGCACTGGCCTGCAAACCTGAAGTTTGCTGGTTCGATTCCCTGCCCAGGGCAATCAGGTTGCAAGCCAGGTCTCCAGCCAGATCCATAGCTGGAGGCAGGCCAAAGGCAACCATACATTGATGTCTCTCTCCCTCTCTGCCTACCCATCTCTCTAAAAATAATAAATAAAATCTTAAATAAAACAAAACAAAACAGGCAAACAGAATAGGACCAGAAACATAGATATGGGGGTCATTGGGAGGGCTATCAGCTGGAAGGGGGAAGGGGTGAAACAAGAAAGTGGTACAGGGATTAGGAAACATAGTTGGTGGGTACAAGATAGGCAGGAGAAAGTTAAGAATAATAAAGGGTGAAATCAGAGAACTTACACGTACAACCCATAGACATGAACTAAAGAGGGGGTGGGACAGCAAGAGCAAAGAGGGGGGCTTGGGTGGAAGGGAGTAAAGGGAAAAGAATTGGGGGCAACTTTAGCAGCATAATCAATAAAATATACACAAACAACAAACAAACAAAACAGCCAATAAGGGTGAATAGGTTTCACTGCTTTTTCCCTCTTGCTCTCCATTATAAACTAGAGAAGGCTACTCATTTGAGGAAACCTCTAACACAGATCATAGCTGTGATTAGAACCATAGGCTGCTTGAATTTATAAATTGTCTGAATATTGGTTATGTTTTTTTGGTCCTGGCTTGGTAACCTTCCTCTGCTGACCATTCCCATTATTCTCCCCTCCACTCTTCCTTAAATGCTTGATTGTTATGGAACCGTTGTTCATTTTGAAGCAAATCTCTGATGGCTTCTTCTAACCCCAGTGGACCCAGTAAAGATCGTATAGCATCTCATTCCATTCAGGAATTCATGTCTCATTAACTCAGATACTGATTATTCTTTTTTATAAGGTGAAAATATACCAAAGTACTACAGCCCCAAGTGTGTAATACCTCTTCTGTCACAAACTTTCTTAACCTGTGAGCAGGTGTGGAGGTGCGGCTGTAGCTACCCTGCAGCCCAGGTCCCCTCTCCTCACTCCAGGTAGACTGGAGATCGGAACCCTCTAGCCTATGTTTCCCTCTGTGAGGGGGCCTGGAAGTGCATGCAGAGAGTCACACCTCTAACCTTCAGGTCCCCATCTGCCCACCAGAATGATTATAAAAATAGCCTGCTGAGCATCCTTACATCTCATTTAATCATGGCAGCAATCCACAGAGATGAGTTCTGTGATCCTCATTTGAAAACTGAGGACATTGAAGCCCAGAAAAGTCAAGCAGCTTACTCTGAGTCTTCCAGCCTTTCAGGGATACATGCCAGGATTTCGGTTCCACCAGTTCACTCATTTATTCTCAATACAACCTTACTAATTAGTTTTGCTTCCACTCTATACCATGGCCTTCCTTCTCTCTGGGTTATTACGGTAGGCAATTAAATACAGACACTAGGCCAAAAGCTTACTTTTAAATGTAACGCATGATTTCTTATGAAAGTCTTATACGTAGCAGGAGGCCAAAAAGGAATTTAATAAATCCTTGTTAAGCTTCTTAACTGTTTTTCTCTTAGACTCTGTGCATATAAAAATTTACCTGAGTATTGTATTGGTTTCCTAAGGCTGCCATAACAAATTACCACAAACAAGGTGGTTTAAAGTAACAGAAATGCACATAGTCCTGGAGGCTATAAGTCAAAGTGAAGTGGTCAGCAGGGCCATGCTCCTGGGGCAGCACTAGGGAAGAGTCCTTCCTTACCTGTTTTCTAGCTTCTCGGGATACTGGCGCTGCTTGACTTTGATTGGTTTGTAGCTCATCACCCCGTTTCTGCCTGCCCATGGCTGACGTCACTCAGTCTCAGTCTCCCTCTCCCTTCTCTTATTAAGACCCCGGTTATAGCATTTTGGTCCCACCATAACCCAGTTGACCTTCCCTTAAATATATCTGTCAAGACCCCATTTCCAGCTAAGGTCAGGTTCTGAGATTCTGAGTGGACGTGAGTTTTGGGAGACACTAGTCAGCCCATTACATGTATATGATAGCATTCAGCTTAAAAACAAGTGGTCCTGAAAGCATGAGATAATGACTATTTTAGCCCATGGTGCGCCGGGAGAGACATTCACATGTATCCATGGTGTTCCCTTATATATCATTATTATATAGAGAACAGTAGAGCAGTAGAAAAAACTTTAAAGTTGGAGAAGTTTGCCAGTATTTTTAATAATTTCTTTTTTTTTAAGATTTTATTATTTTTAGAGAGAAAGGAGAGGAGAAAGGCTGAGAGGGAGAAAGACATCAGTGTATGCTGGCCTTTCACCTGCCTCCATCGAGTGATTTCTTGAAGTGATTTCTATGCTGTTTCTCCATGAAGTAGACGATGGACCTTGAACACAGTGGTGTGCTAGGAAATGTCTAATAACTGGTTCTCCAGGAAGACAAAGTAAAACCCTGAGTTGTAGCATTTGTCAATTTCCTTGATACAGCTATTCCCACCATCATCAATTTCAGGTTATCAACATAAAGTCAGGTGGCTTGCAAAATTTCTGAACATGTAATAATCATATCTTGTGAGCAGGTGAAGCCAGCTGCAGCAATACCACTGCCAGATTCCATAGAGAAGACAGATAGGAGACACATCCTAGGGATTAACCCAGTGAGCAATAGTCAGATCATGAGAAGATAATAAATTGCTTCATGTAAGGTTCTTTATTCCTGTGTTATATAATACCAGCAATTTTGCAGGATCTGAGTAAACCCGTTAAGTTGCTAAAGTGGAGACATGTCATGTATTGATAGTTAAATTGAGCTGTGGTTTCGTGAGCAAAATACTATTCTTGAAAGCAAGCTAGATCTTACTCAAGATTGTACCTTTACAGATGGTGTCATCTTCAACAAGTTGCTTAATCCCTTCCAACTTTATTTTCCTCACTTATAGGATGCAAATAAAAATACCTACTTTGCAGGAATAGTGTTAGAGTTAAGTGCAGGAAATTGACATAAAGGCACCTAGCACAATTCCTGGCACATCTGTAGCAGTAAATGGTCACTCTGTACATGTTTGTTTTTAATAAAAAATCATGGAAATGGTGCTCGCTTTGGCAGCGCATATACTAAAATTGGAACGATACAGAGAAGATTAGCATGGCCCCTGCGCAAGGATGACACGCAAATTCGTGAAGCGTTCCATATTTAAAAAAAAAAAATCATGGAAATGCCTATGAAATGATTGTTAGCTCCATGAAGGCAGGGATTTTTTTTATTTTTATTATATCTTTTTAATTATGTGTTTACTGCTGTGTCCCCAGGACCTGAAATAATGTGTAGGTTACATGTGTGATATCTGTAGTAGGTGCTAGAATCACCCTCTCAAAAGAAACAGTAGTACCATCATGATATAGCTAAACAAGAGACAGATGACATGACATAATAATGTTAGGTTGTGAATGGAAACAGCAAGAGTCTTCAACAGGCCTTCAGGGCTCCTCCAACTACTCTCGCCTCTGCTCCTCGTGTCTCACCAGCCTTACTTTCCATCTCCTCCCCTACCTCTCCTGACTAGGTGACCTGGTCTCAATGACTTAGGAAACTATAAATTAAACCTAGGCATGTTAGGAAACTTTTCTGAATTGAAATGGGCTTTTGCTGCCTCAGTTTCTCATTACATTTGAAATCTTTCCATGGCAAGTGAAAAAAAGAAAAAAGAAAAACCTAAAACTGAGCAACAATGGAAATGTATTTGTTTAAAAAGCTAGAAAGTCCAAAGGAAGAGCTAGCTAGCCTTAAACTCCACTGGATTCAGAGGTGACACTGTACCGTGCGACTTCTCTCTGTCTCTCAGCTCTGACTTCTGTTGTGTAGGCTCCCATCTTCAGCTCCAGAAGGTGGCTCCTGGAGCTCCAGGCTCACTTCATCAGGGGCCAAGTCCTGAGCAGGGAGCGCTGCATTCCTGGAAGCTAAAATGAAGGTGTTAGAGGTCCCAGGTTGGCGGCTTCTAGGCTCCCATTGGTCTGCACTTTTTCCTGGCCTGCCCCTGGAGATAACACTATGGACAGGGAGAGTGGGACAGAACCCATTTATAGGCTGCAGCCCTGCTATGGTAGTGGGATTAGTTTACCACCAACATCTGGACTGAATGGAGGGGGGCAGGGGTACCCAAACGAAAAACATGAGTATTGGTAGAATTCAAAAAATCAAAATAACAAACAGCAATCAGTTTCTCTGCCACTAAACAGATAAGACTTATAAGCTCCCTTCATTCCTGAAATTGTACAGTACAATTGTACAACCCTGTGTACTCCCTCTTTAGACCAGAGTATTTAGTCTGTGTGATGTTCCCATTGTTTTATTTTTTTTATAAGAACTAGCTCTTTCTTTAAAAGTATCAGACCCATTGAATAAACAATCAAGCAATATAAAAAATGTGTAATGAAAAGTAATTTTCCCTCTACTCAAGATCTCTCTTCTCCCAGGAAAGAGGCACTATTATGAATTTCTTAAGTAGGATTCCAAAAATACTTCATGCATATACAAACTTGCATGTGTATGTTCTTGTGGATAAGCACATGTGAATTTATACATCCAAATACATATAAAATGAACTATAAAGCATATGCATTTATACATACACATATTCTGTTAATCTATAAAATAGTCTGCTTCTTGCTTTTTTTACTTAATGAATTTTATAGGACATTCCTCAGTGGCATATAGACCTCTAGGGAAGTGATAAAGTGAAATGATTGATGATGGACTCAAGAGCACACTGCCCTGGGTTCAAATCCAGCCACCCCTTATTAGCTGTGTAACCTTGGACAAGTTGGTTAACCTATCTGTGCCTCGTTAAAAGGGGGATAAAAACAATACCCACTTCATAGGGTTGTAGGGAAGATTAAAATGAATTAGTGTTTGTAAAGAGCAGTGCCCTGTGAGTATCAGGTGTGAGTGATACTCCTTATTCTTTGTAAGGAGTGCATGACCTTTCATTGCTTATATGCAACTTCTCATTACTAAGAAGTTGTTCATACCATTTTCACAGCCTCTGAGGCCATCTACTTTCCTTTCCTCTATCCAAGGCAAACTCAAAAATTCTACCTTGATAATTCTACTTGATCCCAATTTCTCATTTTCACTGAGGTCTTCATATTTTTAAAAGGTATTTTGTTATCAAGGTGCCTTTTAATACCTATAAATTTTGTTTTCAAAAATGTTTTTCACTTCTTTTGAACTCGAATGGGTTCAAGATATTCTTGCATATTTATATTACTGTTTCTTGTATTGGCTCACAGTTACTCATTTAATATTCCTGTCTCCTTGTCTGTAGACTTTATTTCTTGAGGGCAGACACTATGTCTTATTCATCAGGATATATTCTTCTGTTGGTAGATGTGCAACTAATATTTGTTGAATTAAGCTAAATTATTTTTCATTCTTTGGGCACTCAATTGTTGCTCACCGATTACAAATAGAAATTTAAACTTAAATAAAAAGTTAACTTGTTTAGTTAAAAAGAGTTTAGCTAAAACTTGACTGAGAACAGTTTCTCTTTCTAATTTCCTCCCTCTTAGAGCTTTAAGTAGCATGTACGCTAGGGTGATCATTTAAAATTCTTTTCACCAGCCTAGACTTCTACTGTGAAGTCAAAGCTCCAACTTTAGCTGCTTGATTATCATTTGGATGTCTGATAGACTTAACATGGCCAAAACTGAGTTCCAGATCTCTCCCACCAAAAACCTTGGAATTATCCTGAACTCCGCTCTTGCTGTCACACCCTAAAGCTAATCCTTCAGGTCATTGGATTGGCTGTGCCTTCAAAACCACCAGAATCGAATCACTCGCCACCACCTTTATGGCTGTCACCCTAGTACAAGCCACCATCTTCAGTATCTCTTGCTCAATAGTTTTAAGATCCAAGGATGATTCTTTCCTAAATCAGTTTTGTTAGTAATTGATGATTACAAATTTGTGGATTTCTGCTACCATCATTCCTTGCACTTTTTGTGAGTTAGAATTCTTAGGTTAAAGAAGAAGCTTCCTCTTCTTCTTCACATTCCTTTAAAAACTCTTTAGTAATAACAGTAGGCACTCATGGATTATTTTGTTAATCACTATATTATAAGCCATTTTGTCATTATTTATTTTAATGTTTAAATTGTTTCAGCCTTGGCCGGTAAGAGTCTATTGTGCTAGCTCCTGTTTTCTTTTGACATGTCCCCACTTGATGTTGAACACTTTCTGACTCCTAAAATACTCTAGGCACACCCCATGCCTCCCCAGCCCCAGTCGTGGATCATCTGTCTCTCCCTGAAGCCCTGGTTCCTTTTATCAAAGAAATTGCTTCTAGAATTCATACCTCTAACTCTAGCCCAATACCACAGGCCTCTTCCTTTCCTTCTCCCATTCTATATTTGTATCATATTTCTCCAATATTCTATATTTGTGTCATATTTCTCCAATAGTGGAAACCCTAATTGCCCATAATGTCAGTATAAGTACTTACTCATTTTGCTCAGCCCTATGGTACATACAGAATAGCTTCAGAATTGCTGTACCAATATCAGCACTAGCTACAAACTTACTAAATAAATACATTTCAAAACATTTTTTGCAGTTCTTTTGACCTTCAAATATATTCAAGAGAGGGTATTCAGCTACAGCAACATGTTCAAAAGTTTCTTGCATTAAATATTTTCCCCTATGTAGTTACAGTACCATTGGTATATATAGTCAGTCATATTTTGTTTACATTCAGCTTTATAGATTTCCCAAACTCACTGACTTTATGTTTTGAATATTGCTATGTATTGATCTTATAATCTTTCATTTGCACGAAATTAACTCAACCCTTTAGAAGCCATTAAATCAAGTTGCTTTATTAATTTTTAAAATAGGAATATAGACACAACATAGATCAGTCAGAGCCTTGATTTAAATTGTGTTCTGGATTGTTAGTTTAGCAACCCGAATCCATCTAAAACTAGAACATTCCATTAATAGATTTCAGAGCCTTCTTGGCCCTCCTTTCTCACACTCATGTAGCACCTATTTGTCTGGTACACACCACTAGGCAGGCACAGTGCTGAACTCTGTGCTCACACACCTGAATATGATCATCGCCGCCACCAGGGTTACACGGAACAGCCAGGGAACAGACACATACAGATGATAATACAATTGTTTCCCAGGATTTGCTGGTGCAATGCCTCGTCAGAAGGTGCTTTGCACTATGTGTATATGGGTGTGTGAGGGGGGGGTGGAGGGGAGTGGGGGAGGGAAGGAGAGAGAGAGAGAGAGGGAGGGAGGGAAAGTTGGGCTACGCAATCTCAACCTCATCTATTTTTGACAAAATACTCCTGGCATTTAATAGGTATATTTCTAAACAAGAGACTGGAGAGCTGGTCATATCCACTTCAGGCTCTTTAGTATCAGCAAATCACACCACACATACCTCACTCTTTATTTTGACTGGGTTTCTTGAGTAGTGAAATAGTGAAATACTGGAAATCTGTGGTTTGGTACTTTGGGCGTTAACAGTATTTCTCATGCTGTTGATGTCAATGGAGGGATATTTCCCCCACCACTTGAGCATATTTCATCATTGCCTTTAATGAAAGCCTTATCAAATTTACAGTGACAAGAAATAATAAATAACACATAATTTGAATTCAAATTAATTTTGAAAAGTTGGAGCGAAGGGTTAAATTCTTAAGCAGGTGATATTTAAAAGAGATGAGTGCATCCAAAAACGAATTACCACAAGTACAGGATGGGAGAGATAAGCATACCAAGAGATCTAGAAGTCTTAGTGCATAATAAACGCAACATGAGCCAACAATGTCATGTGACTGCTAAACAAGT
The DNA here is from genome assembly GCA_004026585.1 of Noctilio leporinus. Classification (NCBI taxonomy): domain Eukaryota; kingdom Metazoa; phylum Chordata; class Mammalia; order Chiroptera; family Noctilionidae; genus Noctilio; species Noctilio leporinus. The sequence continues at coordinate 23,536 of PVIW01005993.1, read as the reverse complement.
ACTTGCATTTTGGGCTGGATTAATGTAAACATGGTATATGAGACCAAGGAGGCGGTGGTTCCACTCCCATTCTATGCTGAAAGGCCACATCAGGGATACTGTGTACACTGCCGGGCGCCACATTTGCAGAGAAATAGAAGCCAACTTGAGTATGTTCGGAGCAAAATGGAACAGAACTCTTATCATTCTCAGAAAAAAAAAAAAAAAAAGTAGTCATTAAGCCTAAGAATATGTATAGCTTGAAGATTTTGTTTGTTTTCAAATATTTGAATGGCTGTCCTGGGAAAGAAAAATGAGATGCATCCTATCTTTCACAAAAGGCTGAAATAAGAAGCAGTGAGTGGAAGCCCCATAGAGAGAAGTTGCAGTTGTCAGCTGCCTGAGGGTGGAATGTGTGACCTCAGGATGAAGTTCATTGTCACTGGACTGGTTCAAAAAGAAACTGAAAGACTACAGGGCAGGGAAACTAATTTGTGTTAAGATCGTTTACCATTAGTAAATTCTTTTTGTTTATGCTTTTAGAAAGATTTTCTACTGAGTAAATTGTAACTTCATAATAATGAAAAATCATGATTTGGTTACAGGGCAGTTAAATTTTTCTGGCAAGCCCCTAAAAATAATAGAAATTAACAGCTTGCAGAACATTTCATCCAAACCTCAAAAGTGTATGACTTATTGCATATACTTTGTGTTTTAGTCTATTTATACGTGCCTAACAACGTAAAGGTTATCTATCACATTGGAGGTTTTGGGACAGCTTGAAAGTGCTACCATTTTTCCAGATTACTGACTAATGCCATCCTAGAACTTGTTAGAAATTTTGGTGTTTGCCCCTTCCCCTTTTCGCTTACATCACAATATGTAGATGGTACAACGTGTTGATTAACCTCAGTCTGACACTTAGATTGGTTTTCTCTTTTGTCCTATCAGTGTCTGGGATGTAAATTAACCAACAAATGGTAAAAGAAGTCAGACAAAGAAAATTTCCCAGTTCTGTTCACTTGTAATTCTCCTAATTTAGTTGGGGTTTTCCACAGGAAATCACAGAAAAATAGTTGAAATTCTTTATCTTATGTACTTTTCTTCTGAAGAAAGGAACAGTTAATTGTTTTCCTCCCAAAGTGGTAGAAATTCTGGTAAAGGCAGCTGTAGTTATTATAGTACAAATTAAATGCTACTAAAAATTATGTCTCTAAATACTTTCAATCATTGAGAGCCAGATTAATTATGTCTCTAACCAGTGGATTTCAGTGAAAGTGATAGGTTTTCTAAGCAAGAAAAATATATGAGGATGACTGTATGAAAAAAGAAATCAGTAAGTGTTATTTATTTTTTTAAGTCTTAAAAAGTTTGTTAACCCTGGCTGGTGTGGCTCAGTGGATTGGTGCCAGCCTGCGAACCCAAAGGTCTCTGGTTTGATTCCCCAGTCAGGGCACATAACCAGGTTGCAGGTTCTTGGCTGGAGGCAGGTGAAAAGCAGCCATACATTGATGCTTCTCTCCCTTTCTTCCTCTCTCCCTGCCCTTCTCTCTGGAAAATAACGAAAACCTTTAATAAAAAAAATGAAGTTTATTAAACTTCATTGGGGTAACATTGGTTAATAACATTATATAAATGTCAGGTGTAAAAATTCTCAATACATTTGTATACTCTATTATGTGCTGACCACCCAAAGCCTCGTCTCCTTCCATGACTATGTATTTGACCCTCTTTAACCTCTTTGTCCTTCCCCACCCACCTCCCCCGCTGATAACTATCACTCAGTAGTCTGTATCTATGAGTTTGTTTTGCTTGTTCATTTGTTGCTTGTTTTGTATTCCACAGAAGAGTAAAATTATGCAGTTTTTATCCTTCCATCTGACTTATTTCACTTAGCATAATACCCTCAAGATCCATCCTTATCATTGCAAATGACAGTATTTTATCTTGTTAATGGCTGGGTAATATTCCCTTGTACATACATACCACTTCTTTTTTATCCAGTCATCCGTCAAAGAACACTTAGGTTGTTTCCGTTTCTTCACTATTTTGAATAGTGATGCCTTGAACATAGGAGTACATACTATATCTTTGTCAGAAAGTGTTTTCAAATTTTTCATGTAGATACCCAGAAGAGGAATTGCTGGGTCATTTGGCAGCTCTGTTCTTAATTTTTTTAAATAAATAAAAACTCCATAATGTTTTCCATAGTGGCTGCACCAATTTATATTCCCACCAGGGGCAAAGGTTGTCTTTTCTCTACATCCATTCTATCATTTGTAATTTTGTTGTCGTTGTTGTCTAATTGGTAATAGTCATTCTAACAAGGGTGAAGTGGTGTTTCATTGTGGTTTTGATCTGCATTTCCCTTTTAGCTAATAAATTTGAGCATCTTTTCATACTCTTTGGCTATCTGTATGTCATCCTTGGAAAAGTATCTATTCAGGTCATCTGTCCATTTTTTTTCCAGTCAGATTCTTTGTTCTTTGTTATTATTGTTGAGTTTTTTGAGTTCTTTGTATATTTTGGATATTAGCTCCATATCAGAAGAATCATTTATAAATATTTTCTCCCATTTTCACTTAGTTGTCTTTTTTGTAGACTGATAGTTTCTTCTGTGGTGTAGAGGATGTGTAGTTTGGTATAGTCCCATTCATTTATTTTTGCTTTTACTTTCCTCTTTTTTGGGGTCAAGTTCACAAAAATCCCCCTGAGACCAAGATCCATAAGTTCAGTGGTTATGTTTTCTTCTATGTACTTTATTGTTTAAGTCTTATATTCAAGGCTTTAATCCATTTTGAGATAATTTTTATATATGGTGTTAGATAGCATTCTAGCTTCATTCTTTTGTGTGTGGCTTTCCAGTTTTCCCAATATTTATTGAAGAGACTTTCCTTTCTTACTTGTATGGTTTTTGATCCTTCATTGAAAATTAGTTGCCCATATGTGGGGATTTATCTCTGGGCTCTCAATTCTATTCCATCTATCTGTGTGTCTAGTTTTCTGCCAATGCTATACTGTTTTAATTTTTGTAGTTTTACAATATAGTTTAAAGCCAGAAAGTATGAACCATCCAGCTATGTTCTTTTTCTCAGGATTGCTTTGACTATTTGAGGTCTTTTATGGTACCATACAAATTTGAGGAATTATTGTTTGTCCTATTTCTTTGGAAGCTGCCATTGGGATTTTGATGGGGGTTGTACTAAATCTGAGGATTCCTTTAGGTAATATGGACATTTCAACAATGTGAATTCTTCCAAACATGAAATATCTTTCAACAATGTGAATTCTTCATAAACATGAAATATCTTTCCAAGACATCAGTGATATTTAATCTCAAGTACATTTAAGTATCACAGAGGCAAAAAATATCCTTAACTATCTCAAATTAAGTTTGGGTCAAAATAATATGTTGAGAGATTTTATAACTACTTTAAAGGAATGTTTAAAAGTATCTTAATAATCAAAAACCTAGATTTTTTATTTTGGACACACTTCAGTCATACCTTACATGTGGTCTGATCCTTCTAATTATCTTTATGGGGTTTGCAATGATTTTTTAAAACTTTGTAAATTATAATGTCTCATTCTGTCTTTGTTTTGTCTATAGACCCCCTCCCCACATCTGAGTACTCAATATCATTTATAATGACAAAAGTTGAAATTTTTTGCTCTGGCTAGTGTGTCTTAGTTGTGGTGTCCTCCCATAGCCAAAAGCTTGCAAGCTTGATTCCTGGTCAGGGCACATACCTAGATTATGGGATCAATTCCCAGTCCAGGTGCTTACTATCCCCAGTTTGGGTGCATGCAGGAGGCAACCAGTTGATGTTTCTCTCTCACACTGATGTTTCTCTCTCTCCATTTCTCTCTGCCTTTTCCTCTCTCTGAAAGCAATGAGAAAATGTCCTTAGGTGAGGATTAAAAACATTAAAATAAAGTTGAAATATTTGCCTAACATAAAGGTTTTTCTTTGTCTCTAAATTTTGACTTTCCATGCTATCAGAGGCCCCATTACAACAGGTAATTTGAGTGTTGATTGTATGTTTTCTCAGTATATAAATGTGAAAATGTGATGCAATGTAAAATGTTGACAATTTAAAAATTGAGTTCGCCTATTAGGTTCCTTCCAACTCAGGAATTCTGTGATTTTAAACTTTTGTTTTCAGTTTCATATGTGTTCTTTGGATGTTGTCCTGTGTGTCCTATACTGATGACTATGAATCAGAATTGTAGAGCTGGAAGGCACATTAGACACTGTCTAACGATTTTGCAAATGAAGAGTTGAGAGGCTTAAACATGTTAGGTGACTAACACAAGATCATAGTAGTAAGTGGTGACTGACTGGAACTCTTGCCATATTCTAAAACAGTAAAAATTGACCAACCCAAATGTCCTTAACTGAAAATTTGCGGATTTCAGGAGAACATTTCCCCCCAAATTTAAGAATTTTTAGGCATTTATGTTCAGCACAACTAATTCAAATTCTATAAACTGTGTTTTTTTCTCCAAACTTGGAATCATACTTGAAAATAAGTTACCAGTTTGGACTGATAAAGCTTCCTCATTTCTTACTTCAGGGATATTTCTCAGTGACTTAGAAATGTAAAGCAGCACTTAAAGTTAGGACTGTTTTCCAGTGGCAGGCTGAGCTCTGTGTCTGCACTGCTGCTCGGGACAGCCCTCCTGCGCAGCTGACCCGGCCAAGTCCTACTGAGACGGTGAATGCCATCAACTGTCCAGGTTACACAGCACCTGAAGCCAAGGCAGCTCCTGTCTGCCTCCCAGGCTCACTTCTGTTTTACCCAAAACCAGCCTTTACAAAACAAAAGTTACTGAATTTGTTGGGGTGATATTGGTTAATAAAATTATATAGGTTTCAGGTATACAATTCTATAATACGTCATCTGTATATTGCATTGCGTGTTCACCACCCTAAGTCAAGTCTCCTTCCAGCACCGTTTATCCCCTCTTTACCTCTTCTATTTTCCCCCACCCCCATTTCCTCTGGTAATCACCACACTGTTGTTGGTGTCTATGAGGTAATTTCTTTCTTTGCTTAATCCCTTTACTTTTTTCACCCAGCCACACACGCATCCTCCCCTCTGACAGCTACTGTCAGTCTATTTCCTGTATCTATGAGCCTGTTTCTATTGTTTGTAAGTTTATTTTGTTCATTAGATTTCACATGTAAGAGAAATCATATGGTACTTGCCTTTCTCTGGCTGATTTACTTCACTTAGCATAATACTTTGCAGGTCCATCCATGCTGTCACAAAAGGTAAGAGTTCCTTTTTTTTTATGGCTGAGTAGTAATCACATTGTATAAATTTATCACAGCTTTTTTATCCACTCATCTAGTGATGGGCCCTTGGGCTATTTCCAAATCTTAGTTATTGCAAATAATGCTGTAAATTAGTGTTTTCCGTTTCTTCAAAGAAATTTCCTGGAAGTGGAATTGTTGAGTCATAAGGCAGTTCCATTTTAAATTTTTTGAGGTATCTCCATACTGTTTTCCATGGTAGCTGCACCTACCTCCTGTGGAGTAGTCCTGCATTCCTCCACATCCTTGCCCGCACTTGTTGTTTGTGGGTTTATTGATCATAGCCATTCTGACAGGTGTTCAACAATATCTTATTGTGGTTGTAATTTGCATTTCTTTGATGTTTGGTGATGTTAAGCATCGTTTCATATGTCTATTGGCCACCTGTATGTCCTCTTTGTAGAAGTGTAAATTTAGGCCCTTTCCCCATTTTCTAATTGAATTGTTAGTTTTCTTGGTGTTGAGTTTTATAAATTATTTATAAATAATGGATGTTAATCCCTTATCAGATGTAATGTTGGCAAATACAGTATATTCTCCCATTCAGTGCGTTGTCCTTTCATTTTGTTGATGGCTTCCTTTACTGTGAAAAAACTTTTTAGTTTGATCTAGTCCTATTTACTTATTTTTCCCCTTGCCTGAGGAGATATATCAGAAAAAAAATATTGCTACAAGAAGTGTTCGAAATTTTACTGCCTATGTTTTCTTCTAGGATTTTCTTAGGATGGTTTTGAGTCTAACATTTAAGTCTTTGATCTGTTTTGAGTTTATTCTTATGTATGGTGTGAGAAGGTGGTCTAGTTTTATTTTTGGCACATATCTAATTTTCCCAATATCATTTATTGAATAGACGATCATTACCCCATTACAAGAAGGGGCCCCAAAAAACAGGAATTATCTGGAAGGTAGGCTCATTGAAGTACAGGCTTCCCTGCTAGATGAATGTTCTACGAACCCATTTGTATCAGTGTACCAACTGGCATTGTCGTGAGAGGCTGTATTCTGCTGCAGTTAATTGTTTTGAAGACTCTTTCCACACATTTGCCCATTGCATGATGGGTGCTTACAAGTGGACCTGCCCACACTGTGCTGAGTGTTCAAAGATGGTATGACCCTAATGCCCCATCCTCCCTATTCACCTGATCTTGCCTTAAGTAACTTATTTTTGTTTCCCCAGATGAATAAAAGTCTTCAAAGAAAAACATTTTGCTGATGGTAAAAAAGTGAAACAAAAAATGGCAGAAATACTAAAAGACATCAAAATCAGTGAATCCAAAAACTGTTTTGATCAGTGGAAAAAATGTCTTGATAGATGTATTGCATCAAATAGAGAGTACTTTGAAGGTGATTGAAGTTTAAACATGTAAAAATAACTGCACAATATTTTATGAATCAATTCCAGGTTTTGGGGGTGTCCTCCCTCATATGTTCATCCTCCATTGTCAGATATTAAATAACCACAAAGGCCTGGGTTTATTTGTGGGCTCTCTATTCTGTTTCATTGGTCTTTACATCTGTTTTTATGCCCTTTTGAGTACTATGACCAAGTCGTATAGTTTATATCAGGTAGCATGATTCCTCCATGTATCTTTCTTCTTTCTCAATATTTATTGTGGCTATTCAGGGCCTTTTGCGGTTCCATATGCATTTTTGGAACATCTGTTGTAGTTTTGTGAAATACACCATTGGTGTCCTGATAGGAATTGTATTGAACCTATAGATTGCTTTGGGCTGTATGAATATTTTAATGGTAATTCTTCCTATTCATGAACATAGTATATGCATCCACTTATTTCTGTCTTCTTCTGTTTCTTCAATGTCTTATAGTTTTTCAAGTACAAGCCTTTTACATCCTAGGTTAAATTAATTCTAAGAATTTTTTTTCATGCATTTGTAAATAGGATTCCTTCTTAGCTTCCCTTTCTGATAGTTCATTATTGGTGTATAAAATGCAACTGCTTTCTTGATATGTATCTTGTATGCTGCTACTTTATTGAATTCACTTCTTTGTTTAGGTTTCTGGTGCATTCTTTAGGTCTTAATATATGAGGTCTGTCCAGAAAAAGTCCAGCCGTTGTTAATATAATGAGAACAGTTTACATGACATTAATGTAACCTGACAGTCTAAGAGAGTGGACTGGAACTCACATGCATGAAACAATGACAACTTCACTGAACTAGTCAGTGGGAACAGTAGATGCCATTGAGTTAGCATGTGTACTGTGTGGCCATCACATTCAAAATGATTGAGTGAATAGAGCAACAAACTGCATCAAATTTTGTATTAAGCTTGAACATCGCTCCATGGAAACTATTCGGATGATTCAGAAGGTCGAAGCTATGGGCAGCTGGTGATTGGCAGCTTCATCACAACTCACCCACTCATGCATTCTGTCTCATGCAGGGATTTTTGGTGAAACATCAAATCCCCCAGGTACTCAGCCCGCTATAGCCTAGATTTGGCACCCTGCAACTTCCGACTTTTCCCAAAACTAACATCATCTTTGAAAGGGAAGCAATTTCACACCTTTGATGAGACTCAGGAAAATATGATGGAGCAGCTGATGGTGACTGGGAGAACTGAGTGAGGTCCCGAGTAGCCTGCTTTGAAGGGAACTAAGGAGTCATTGTCCTATGTACATTGTTTTTTGTATCTTGTATCTTCTTCAATAAATGTCTCTATTTTTCATGTTACCTGACTGGATACCTTCTGGATGACCTTATACAGTATCATGTCACCCAAAGTAATGACAATTTTATTTCTTTCTAATTTGGATGCTTTTTTTTTTCTTCCTATCTGATTGCTGCGGCAGGACTTTTAGTACTATGTTGAATAAGAGTGTTAAAAGTGGACATCACTATCTTGTTCTTAGTCTTAATGGAAACACTTATAGTTACTGCTTTGAGTATGATGTTGACTGTGGGTTTGTCATCTATGGTCTTTATTACATTGAGGCATGTTCCCTTTATTCCCACGTTGCTGACAATTTTTATCATAAATGGTGCTAGATTTTATAAAGTGATTTTTCTGCATCTATTGGTAGAATCATGTGTTTTCACTCCTTCATTTAATTTATGTGGTGAGTCACATTTATTGATTTGAAAATATTATACCAGACTTGTGTCCCTAGAATAAATCCCACTTGCTCATGGTGTATATGATCTTTTTAACGTATTGCTGGATTTGACTTGTTAATATTTGGTTGATGATTTTAGCATCTATGTTCATCAGGGATATTGTCCTATAACTTTCTGTTTTTTTATTGTCTTTAGTGGTTTTGAAATTAGAATAATGCTGGCCTCATAAATTGAGCTCGGAAGTCTTCCTTGCTCTTGAATTTTTGGCAATAGTTTGAGAAGGATAGATATTAGTTCTTTAAGTGTTTGGTAAAATTTACCTGTTAAGCCATACAGTCCAGGACTTCTGTTTGTGGAAGTTTTTTTTCCATTTGTTTTTTGTTTGTTTGTTTCACTGCTTCAATTTCATTAGTTGTAATTGGTCTACTCAGGTTTTCTGATTCCTCCTGATTCCATTTTGGAGATTATAATTTTCTAGGAATTTATCCATTTTGTCCAGATTGTCCAGTATGTTGGCATGTAGTTGATCATAACATTTGGTTAACAATCCTTTGTGTTTCTTTTGTTTCAATTTTTACTTCTCTTTCATTTCTGATTCTATTTATTTGGGTCCTCTCTCTTTTCTTGATGAGTCTGATTAAAAGTTTGTCAGTCTTATTTTTATTTTTAAAGAACCAACTCTTGAATTCATTGGTCTTTTGTGTTGTATTTGTATTGTATTTTTAGACCTTGTTTTGCTTATTTTTGATCTGCTTTTCTTATTTCTTTTCTTCTCACTTTGGGCTTTGTTTGTTGTTCTTTTTCTAATTTCTTTTATGTTACATTGTTTCTTTAATATATTTTTCTAAAATATATATATATATTTTCTTTCTTGAGGTAGGCATATAATAATATGAATTTCCCTCTTAGTACTGCATTCACTATATCCCATAAATTTTGGGTTCTGTATTCTTATTTTCTTTTGTTTCAGGGTATCTTTTGATTTCTTCCTTGATCTCATTGTTAATCCAGTCACTGTTTAATAACATGTTATTTAGCCTCCATATCTTTGTGTGTTTTCAATTTTTTCTTGTGATTGGTTTCTAGTGCCATACTATTGTGGCCAGAGAAGATACTTGATATGATTTGTCTTCTTGAATTTATTGAGATTTGTGGTCTAACATTTATCCTAGAAAATGCACCGTGGTCTCTTGTAAAGAATATATATTTTGTTACATTAGGGTGAAATGTTCTGAAAATATCAATTAAATCCATGTAGTGTAGTGTGTCATTTAAGTCCACTCTTTCCTTTTTTGGTCTGGGAAATCTGTTGATGTCATCTGTTGATGTCAGTGGGGTATTAAAATCCCCCTACTGCACCTGCATTACTGTTGATCTCTCCTTTATGTCCATCAAATTTTGCTTTATATATTTAGGTGCTCATATGTTAGGTGCATAAATGTTCACAAGGGTTATACCCTCTTGCTGGATTGCTCCCTTTATCATTATGTAGTGTCCTTCTTTGTCTCTTATTATAGCCTTTGTTTTAAAATCTATTTTTCTGATATAAGTATTGCTACACCAGCTTTACGTCCCTTTCCATTTGCATGAAATATCTTTTTCCATCCTTTTAACCTATGTGTATCATTCTAAGGTGGGTCTCTCATATTCAGCAATTATATGGGCTTTGTTTTCTTATCAATTCGGCTACCTTATGTCTTTCGATTGGAACATTTAAGCCATTATTGGAACATTTAAGTTATTATTGGTAGATATGTATCTATTGCCATTTTATTCTTTTAACTATGTTAAAAGAGAAAAAGGAACATAGTTAAAAGAATAAAATGGCAATAGATACATATCTACCAATAATACTTCTTTAGCTTTTTGTTGTCTGGGAAGCTCTTCATTTCTCCTTCAGTTTTAAATAATAGCTTGCCAGGTTAAGTAATCTCAGTTGCAAGTGTTTTCTTTTCATCATTTTATATATTTTGTGCCAATCCCTTCTGGCCTGAAATGTTTCTGTTGAGATATTAGCCAATAGTCTTGCGGTAGCTCTCTTATATGTAATTGTCTTTTTCTTGCTACTTGTAACATTTTCTTTTTGTCTTTAACCTTTGTCATTTTAATTATGATGTGTCCTGGTGTGGGCCTCTTTGGGTTCATCTTGTTTGGGACTCTCTGTGCTTCTTGGACTTGCCTTTTTTTCCTAACCAGGTTGGGGAAATTTTCAGTTGTTATTAATTCAAACAGGTTCTCAATCCCTTGCTCTCTCTGTTCTCCTTCTGGTACTTCTGTGATGTAGATGTCGTTACTTTTCATGCTATCCCAGAAGCCCCTTAAATTATCTTCGTTAAAAAATTTGCTTTTCATTTGCTGCTGTGACTGTTTTCTGCTACTTTGTCTTTCAAACTGTTGATTTGATCCTCTGCTTCATCCAACCTACTGTTTCTTTCTTCTTCATTTCAGATCCTGTATTATTCATTTCTAACAGGTGCTTTTTATTATTTCTATTTCCTTTTTATACTTGGTTTCTCTTTATTGAAGTTCTCATTAAGTTCCTTGAGCATCCTTATAACCATTTTTTTTTTTTTTTTTACTCTATATCTAGTCAATTGTTTACCTGCGTTTCATTTCACTTTTTCTCTGGAGATTTGTCTTATTCTTTCATTTGGGGCATGTTTCTTTGTCTGCCCATTTTGGCTGCCTCTTTGTGTTTGAATGTATTAAGTCATAGGTAATGTTCAACCTTTTTAATCTCATGACATACAAACTAATTACTAAAATTTTGTGGCACATGAAATATATATACATACTTGCCCATCTGCCACAAATAGGTATAATTCTGATTTACTCACATAAGATATCTAACATTGTGTTGGCTGTTATTATTATTTTATTTTATTTTTTTTACAATCGAAAGGAAAAGAGGTCAGTGCCCCTGAATAAGGATAGTTAGATATTGAATGTTTTTAAAAATCTTGCATCACACTGGTGTGTGTGCCTCTTATGGTACACCAGTTGAAAATCACTTCATTAGGTAGATCTTTATGACTTCCAGTCTTGGTATAGGGTGGCTTTATACATGGTAGCTGTCCTAGGGGGACCCAGGAGCGCAATCTCCTTCAGCAACTGGTCTGGGTGCTCCAGGAAAGTCCCTTATATGGGTTATGTGGGCTCCCCTTTTATAATTGAGTCTTGATTTCTACTGGCCTGCTCATGTATGAGGTTGAACCTTAGGTTGGTTGACTGTCAAGGTCTACCCATACCTCAGGGCATGAGCTGCTGTGCAGTTGCTGACCACACAAAGTGAGTTGCCTCAGTAGGGTCTTGTGCCTTCTGAGATCTCCATTTGGATATGTTGTTTGCGAAACTAATTGAATCCTGCCCTGAGTTGTCTGAGATGGACACTAGGTGTGTCAGTTCTGGGGCCTTTGGGAGGGACTCTCCATAGGCCAATGCTAGATGCTGCCTGTGACTGGCCCTGGGCAACCTGCCTGGGTCTACAGACTGATCCAGAGGTTGTGGCTGCCTCTACTAGGCCTGGATGTGCACAGCCAGGACCAAGGTGCATACCAACAACAGCTTTTACCAACTCTTGTTTCAGAGGCAGGTCAGCAAAAGTCCCAAGGCACTCTGAGATCCGCCCCTGCCTGCCCCTGCCTGTTGGCAGCCTGCTAGGCTCAGTCTTTCAAAGTGCCTTTGGTGATACTCCAGCTGTATAAGGTAAGTTCTTAGTTAGTCACGATGTAGGGGCGAGGGTGTTCACCACACTCATACAGGTTTAAACTCCATGTGCTGGGTCAGCAAGTCTAGCTGCCACCTGCTGGATGCTCACACACCTTTGTGAGGTGTCTCAGGAAGCCATCAAGGGAAGGCCAGCAGTTTATCAGGCCCAAACAGGTCAAAGTCTGGCTGTGTAAAGAGAGGGCTCTGCGCTGCTTGGGTGTATAAGGGGAAAATGGACCCTGTCCTAAAGCCACACAACTTAGTCTGTCCCACTTTCTGCCAGGAGCCCAATCTCAGCAGGTGCAAGACCTCTGAGAATTGGGAGGATGTGGCTAGTGGATCTCGCAGGTGGAGGAAGTGCCACAGAGCTTCTGCCCCCAGCAACACAATTCAGTCTGTCCTGGTTTCTTCCCAGACTTGGGCAGGGTGAGGCCACCAGGAGCCCACAGAGTGGGGCTACTGGATCTCCCATAGGAGGAAGTGCCAGTCAGATTCACAGGACAGTGGGAGAAATGGTCCCCACACCAAAGCCCAACAACTCAGTTGTGGTCCTCCCCTGGGGCCAGGCAGTGCTCTCAGCAGGGTTGGGTGGCCACAGGGTGGGGCTATGGGAAGCGCAGAGCCTGGGGCCGTTGCTCTTCCCCTGGCTGATGCCGAATGGAGGGGGCACTCCACCGAAGAAAGAGGGGTCTGCAGTCTGGGAGAATGACTCAACAGAGGGATTCTATTAGCTGTCCCTTCATCTCTCTCCCCCAGAGCCATAAAACCCAGTCTTTCCTAATACGACTCTAGTCTGCTTTGCTCTCCCTCCACCAAAGTCCAGGGTGAGTGGCTACAAACAGGTTTTTGTGTATTGGTCTTTTAAGAGGGTCTGTGTCTCTAGCAGACTCTTGCTTCGGCTGAAGAACAGAATCCCTGCTGAGTTTCACAGGCAGATGTTATATGGGCATCTCTTCCTGGCTCTGGTGCTCTGGGTCAGGAAGCCTGGCTTGAGGTTAAGATCCCACACCCTTCAGGGGGAGCCTTTGCCGGTAAGACATCCCTCCAGAGCCTTAGCCATTGCTTGTAGGAGCAGGGCCAGCCCCTTTTGTATTCCGTCCTTCCTATCATCCTCTGTGTGGCTTCGTCTGTAAATTCTTGGTTATAAGACTTCTCTTCAGCTAGCCTTCAGTTAGTTATTCAGGTGGATTGCTCGATAATCTAGTTGTAATTCTAGTTCAGTCCCCAGAGGAGTTGAATGTAATATCCACCCACTCTGCCACTATCTTGGATCTCTGGATGGTTGTTTTTCACACATTTTATGTTGGCTAAACCCCAGCACAATGGCAAATTGTATGTTAGGGTTAAGTTTTACATGAAAATTGAATTCAGAAAAATTAAAGATGTTTTACCATCTGTGCCACCAACCTGTCTATAAATGGGTTAGTTTTCTCATTGGAAAAGCCCAAGGGAATACAGATGCTTCAAAAAACAATGATAACCTTCCCAACTGCAATCTCAAGCCCAGGAGTTAGTAAAACTTATTTACTTACTTAGTTGGCTTCATTGGCTCACCTTTGCTAGGACTTTGCAGAAACTCATCAGGTAGTACTTTATGGTTATATGAATGAAGCAAGCCCTGTCATGGGACAGTAATCCTTCAGTAGACCTGGAGGCAGGATAATGTGGTGGGCACATCTTTTCTGAAAGCTGCCTGGAACTTTTCACCACCTTGCTATTCCCTCCTTCTTCAGAGTGGCCTGGGCTTATTCAAGCATTAGTTCTGTAAATAAGTAATTGGCTAAATATAGCTACCTGTTCTGTGCTGGGAGATAGAGAAATATAAAGAAGAATAGTGCCTTTGTCTGCAAGGATCTGTTCGTTTTAATAGAGGAACTAAAGTATGTCCTTAAATATCTGAAATGCGATAATGTTGTTATTTTATTCACCACCAGATAACTAGCACCTAGTGCTGCCACGTAGCAATTTCTAAATGCAACAGTTTTTGAAAGAAAACAGTGACCAAATGCCTCTAAAGATAAACTTAAGCTAGTTGGGGTGCTCATAAAAGACTGTGAGGCAGAAATTGAATTCTGGGCTAAAACTCAAGAGACAGGTAGAAATATGAAAGGACAGACCTGATAGAGAAGGCATCACAGGTGGGGAAACCAGCAGCAGTGGTTCAAAAATCTCTGGATATGGATGGAAACAGAGACTGATCCTGCTGGCATGAACAGTGTAAGAAATGAAAGGTGGGAATAAGGCCGGACAGGTACAATGGGGCCAGATTGTACAAGGCTCAAGAATTTAGATGAGACTTTGTAGAAAATGGATAGATCACCTAAATTTAATATGGAAATGATGTGCTCAAATGAGCATTGTGCTTTAGAAATAGAAATATGGTAGTAATCTGCTACGGGACATTAATCTGCAAAAGGGAAAGGCACAAAAACACCAGTTTCAAGAATTGCAGTGATTCTTTATGAGTTAAATGCAGAGTTAGGGCTTAGACAGATGAACTAAGACAATGGGGACAGAGGAAAGGGACACAGGTCAGAGGTTTGTCAGGGTGCAGAGCTGCCACCTGGCCAAAATATGGTAACTGATTACACATGGCAGACAGCAGAGGATTCCAGGATGAAAGGAGGGGTTGGGTGCAATTGCTTGGAAGGCAGTGCTCCATGTAGCAGGGGGTCAGGTAGGGTTCACAAGGAAGACAAGTTGTTCAGTCTTGGGCAGAGTGAATTGTAAAGATGTTATGGACAGGAAATTAAGCACATGAGATTTAAAGTATGAGCATCTGAATGGAGAATTAATTAAATCTGAGAGAGTAGATAAGAATGTCAAGAGAGTGATTCTGGTGAAGATCAGAAGTGAACCGAGGACACATCTCTGGTGAAACTTCTCTCTGAGGAAGAGGAAGAGTGCCTTCGCAGAAGCGACCAATGAAGTGTGGAGAGAGAGTTAGGAGGAGGGAATGGTAACACACCCCGAGTTTCAGAGAAGTTGAGTGAGATGAAGAGTAACAGCTAGTGGCTTTGGAAACATGCAGTCAATTGTGACCTTTAAGCATTTTTTAATTTGCAAAGGGCTGCAGATTCAATAGGAGTTTCAGAATTGGTGATTAGAGCTTTTCTTGCATATTTGGTAAGGAAAAAGAGAATGGCACTCAAGCAGGTTTAAGTGCCTTTTAAAAACTCTTTTTCATTGAGTTATACAGAAAACAGAACGAAGGACCAGTTCAAAGAATCTTAGTGTAGTACCTGGCCCGTAGGTTTCAATAAATGCTGGCTATTAGAATTGTCATCATCATTATCAGGAAAGGGTTATGTGGTGTAAGAGAAAGGCACATACAGTACATGTTTGTGAACTGAAGGGAAGGGTCCTCTGGAGAGGAGAGGAGGAGGGTAATTCAAGGAGCTCTGGAGTAAGGATGACATTAAGGGCAAAACCAGAGTGGTCAGCCCTGGAAAGGGGGACAGAGCTTCATTTATCTGAATTAGGAGAGGATATGTGAAATAACAGGAATGTTTTGAGACTTAACAGTAAGGAGAAGAAAGATTGAAGAGACTCACCCACAGTGGTTTCCGTCTTGTAGTTCAAGTCAAAGGAAATCTCAACTGCAGATATCTGCTTAAGGCATGAAGAGATAAGAATCACAGTTGTTTATGTTGAGACACTTTTTATCTCCTTTAAACCTCAGGAAAAGAAAACAGGTGGGAAAAGAAGTTGAGAAAGCGAAGTCACTTGCCCAGGGCTACAGAGCCAGCAGCAGCAGGAGCCAGGATGCAGAGCCTGTGCTCCTCATTGAAAGGGACTCAGCAGTTTGGGATCCCGGAGGTGTAGCCCTGCACTGCGTCAGGATAAGGTCCTGTGGGGTGGTGATCCCTGTCAGTCACCAAGGCGAACATCATAGAAAGTGCCTCTCATTTGAGGAGTAAGAGGATGTGAAATTGGGATGAATCAGATGTGTGAATTCTGGGTTCCCTGAGGGCAATAATAAGGCAAGAAATAGAGAAAATGTTTGTGTGAGGTACTACAACTTCAATATAGTAGAAGGGTGCTAAAACTTCAGTACAGTGGAAGAATACTTCACAGGCAACAGCAGTTAGGGTGGGAAGAGGGAGGGCCAAGGGATGTCTTGGACTTTAAGAGAAAAGCTGTGACCTTGATTTTCCAAGAGCAATGATGAAAGAGTCATCTTCCCTTCACCTTCTCACAGCTGCTGGAATTCCACACACCCCACCCCCATCAGCAATTGGATTCCTTGCACCAGAGCAGGTCCAGAGCCCCACACAGGGGCTCAGCGAGTGTAGCCGATGTCCTGCCCTGGTCTGTCATGCTCACACCCTAACACAAGTAGCCCACAGAGAGGCTACACTAAGGTCTAGCCATTTTTTTAAAAGATAAAATCACAAAAGAAAGAACATAGTTTCTTATTTTCCCCCTCACCTAACACAACTCTATGTTTTCATGTATTGCCTTCCATAGACAACATTTTAATCATGCATTCACTAAAGAATTTAATTATTGAATGCCCACAATATGAGAAATATTGCAAGTACAACAGGGAAGAGATCAGCATCCCCGCCTTTGCAGCGCTTGTATTCTCATGGGCAAGATAGGAAACAATGAGAATTAGTCAAGTGTGTAGCGTTTTAAACAGCCGTGAACACAGGGGCAAAAACAACGCAGGGGAGAGGAGGAGAGCATGCAGGGTTGGGCCATTTGCAGAGGGCCGGGGGTCCGGGGGTCCGGGAAGGGCATTCCTGCCCAGCCGGATGGAAGGTGAGCGAGCATGCCGAAAGAGGGTCTCTAGGCAGGGGACACAGCCAGCACAGGTGCTTCCAGGTGCGGGCTAAACCGGCAAGGTCAAGACCACCAAGGCAGTTGATGTGGCTGCACAGGATGCGTAAAAAACAAAATCCGAGAAGAAAATGGGGGTTAGCTCTTCCCAGGGCCTCATGTGCCATTATAAAGACTTTGGCTTTCAAGATGGAAAAGCATTGGAGGATATGAGGGTTGTTTTTTTTTTCACTTATGGTATGGGAAATGTTAGTCCTATATACGCAGAATAATATACTGAGTCCCCTGTGGTACTCATCCCTCAGCTTCACCAGCTTTCGCTTTGGCAGTACTTTGAGCCGAGTAACAAGGCTGGCCTGACCTGGCTTGAACAGATCCACTAGGGGCTGCAGGCAAGTGGGGCAGGCACAAGAAACTTAGGAGCAAAAACTCAGGAGACAGGTTCCCGGAGGCCTGAACCAGTGAGTGGCAGTGGAGAGGTGGGAAGTGGTCAGATTCTGGATGTCTTTTGAAGGTTTGACTAGATATTATATAGTGTATGCTTTGTTCAGGAAAAGAATTTGAAAAGGTACGTAGTGTAGTAAGGAGAGTGAGAAATAAACGGAAAAAAATGGTACCGGCATACCACTATTTTAAACTTCATTTTCTGTTAGGGTTAAACCCAAGCTCCCAATACACGTGGCTTACAAGTGAACATTTGTAACACAACTCATCCATAAGTTACAAATTTTCCACTCCCCTATTCTGTTGCAACCATGCAAAGAGTAAGGATTTCATTGTAATTATTAATGAGCTGATGATACCTGTTGAAGTACAAGCCCCCCAGAAATCTTGGAGGTAGCAATAGTATACTACTTGATTTTCTAAAAGAAGGGTGAGTTATAAGAAGCTAGGTTTGGTGTAATGAAACTCAAAACTAAAACAGAGCAGCAACAACAAAAAAAGAAATTCCAAGTCAAAATATGACAGAAAACTCAAACTATTTTTGTGTGTGGTGTTCAGTCAAGATTTTGGGCTTCTTAAATGATTGTTGTAACACAGTTGTTTCATTTTCCCCCCATTGCTCTCCCCTGCCACACCCTCCCTGTCCCCTCTCCCCCAGTTCAGTCCCCACCTCGTTGTCCATGCCCATGAGTCCTTCACACTGGCTCCTCCACTAAACCCTTCTCCTACTTCCCCGCTTCCCGCTAGTCACCATCATTCTGCTCCTTTTTTTTTTTTTTTTTTCTTTTCCATGTCTCTGGTTTTGTTCTGCTCTTCTATTAGACTCCTGTATTAAGTGAGAATATATGGTATTTAACTCTTGCTTCCTGGCTTATTTCACCAAGCATGGTACTCTCTAGTTCCATCCATGCTGTCACAAATGGTAGGAGTTCCTTCTTTCTCTCTGCTGCATAGAACTCCATTGTGTAAATATACCCAAGGAAAACTCAAACTATTAAAGCAGAGTTATAGTCTGCTGAGATTTTATCTGTTTTCTCTGGGTAGTTGATGAGACCCTCTTAGCCTATTTACTTGTATGTAATGTGACAGTGCCTTTCTAATCCCAGCCGAACACCTGCACCATATGTGCTGTTGGTCAAACAAGTAGAGCATTAAACAAGGTGAAAGAATGTGAGTGTATAAACACAGATCCAGGAGCACTTTCTGTAGAAACAACTATGTCATCCACAGTGAGTGGGGCCACAGAAGATATTTTCATGTCATCCCACCTTACTAAGAAAGAATGCCACACCTACATTCAGAAGACTCAGGATGACTCCCAAGGTCCCCTGCCCTAGCTGCCTGACCTTTTGTTTTGTCACTTCTGTTTTCTTACCGACAAAATGGGGATGATAGTACCAACATGGTCTATCTCCCAGGGTCATCAAAAGGCTCAAGGATGACGTAGGCTATTTGTACATGACAGAGAAGGAAAGAACCTGGTGCTGCTATGGTATGGCCTTGTGCCAGGCACTATGCCGCAGTCACAGCCACCTTCTTAGGTCACATTATGATGTGAGGCCTGAGGCTTAGAGAGGTTATCTAACTTGTGTAAGGCCACTGAGCAGGAAGAAGAGAGAGCTGCTATTTGAGCCCAGCGTGGATCAATCTGAAATCCCCTGCCTTAGAAAAACAAACAACCAAACTTAACTTTACTGAGCATCTTCCCACTCTATGCTAATTACCGTGTGAGACATGGTTCCATACTATCTTGTTTAATTAATAAAGGTTATTCTGTACTTCCTGGGTGCTCAACAAGTAATAAGGACCAATAAAATCTGACTTTTTCATCACTAAGAGAAGCTGTAGTATGAAAACAATGTTCTTCTATTTTCCTTCTCCCTCTCCCTCCCCCTGCCCTCTCACTTTCCTTTTTCCCGCCCTCTCCCTCCTTCTTTATTTCACATGCTCACTTGCAACCTAACAAAGAAGAAGCAGTGTATAGTTTAATAATGTCTGCAGCATGATGTTGTTGTTGTTGTTGTTTTTTTATAAAGGAGGCTTCCTTGCAAGGGTGCACTTCTGCTACCTTACCGAGACCTTTCTCACAACACACTCCACAAAACCAAGCAGACAGGTTTTTCAGGAACACCTGTCATGTACCAGCACTAGGCTAGTCAAAGGAGAGCTCCAGAGCATTGGGCAGGCTGACATACAAAAGAAAACATGATCAAGCCACATGGCACCCAGTGTAATGCAAAATGTGAATGGGCTTTGGAAGTGGGCAGACCCAGTTTAACCCAGTTATAGAAATAATGGCAGTTTACTTCATCCTGATGTGTCCCGGTTCCCTTGGCTATGGGGTGTCACAGGACTGATGTGAAGATTGGCTGAGTTAACATGTTTCCTTCCCTTCCATAGAAACAGTAAGTCAGGACATATAGATGTGTGTACACTGGGAATTTAACAAGCAAGAGCAGTAAGATGATAACTTTATAGTTGCCCATTGGTTTTACCATTTTTCATTACAGTAAGTTGCCTGTAATTTTCCTTCCCCGGTCCAATGACTTTCCCCCAACAAGGGATAGCAGTGGAGTTTCTCAGGCTAAAGCAGTGAGGAACAATCAGAATTAGTCTTACCCTTGAGGAATGGGTCTTTCTAGGTAGAGAAGAGAAGGCAGGGACACCTGCAGATGGTAGAAACCACTTAAAGGAAACTGAGCCATAGTGGTGAGTGTGACTGAGGAGATATAAGGCTCACCACAGAGCCTTTGCACATGCTGTGTGTCCTTGTTGAAATACTGTTCTCAACCCCTTCCCATCTGCTACTTACCGCTTCCCTTGTTCTACTCTTGTCTGTATTCTGGAGCTCAGCCCTCACTGCTCCCTCAGGACGCTTTCTCATACTTCCTGACCAGGGCAGATCCCTATAGCATATGTCCTTGGTCAGTGCTGCACTGGTTTACATTTGCACTTATTGGTGAGATTCCTAGATTAGTATCAGTCCCACTCTTTAATTCGTTTAAGAACAGGGGTGTGTCTGTTACTGCAGGGCGTGAAACAGAAAGGGGCTTAATAAATCCTCATTGACTCAATGGATACATTTTGGTTATCAGTGATGGACTAGCCAGTGAGGTGATATTTGAGATTGCTAATCCCATTAGGTTCTAAGTAATGTATCAGCTCATTTAATCCTTAAAAAGAATCCTTTGAAATAAAGTGTGTTATTACTTTCATTTTGAAGATGGAGAAGCTGATACACAGAGATGCTATCCATCTTTCCCTGTTGACCCATCTAATAAGTGGCAACAGAGGGTTTTGAGCCCAGCCACCTGGAATCAACTGCATTGCTCTGCTGCTTCCGCGGGACAGGCATAGTTAGGAACACAGATGGTCAGGACAGATTTCTGTTTGAAAACTGTGGATTTTTTCTCTCCTCCTCTTCTTTAATTATGATCGTTCCCATCACTTCATGAGAAAAACTAAGCAGAAAAGAATTGCTTCATGTGTCATGTCTTACATTCATGTTGACTTTACATTCTGCCAAAGTGATTTGGTCACATTTGCTCGGCAGATAAACTGGACGTTTCAAATCCTAGTTCCCAGAGAGTTCTGGACTACGTCTCTTAATCACCTTTAAAGAATCTGTGTGTACTTTGCCAGAGCATGACAGAGTTGATTTAAATTAAAGGAGGTGATTTGACTAAGTTTGGTGTATCTGAGACCTTTATTTCTATTTCTTACTCAAAAAGCAGATCTGTCCTTTGGTCATCAGTAGGTACCGAGTCATAAAGCACCTGGAAGAAAGGGTTAATTTCATCAAGGAAGCCACAAAATCCTGAGCAACCCCTAAAATGACAGCAGTTACTAAATAACACAACTATTACTAGAAAATTGATGAAGCCCAATAAAATATGGCACTCTGGAGAAAAGGCTTACTCTAGGAATAGAAGTGGCTTTAATTAGTCATTTATACTAGCCACCTGCCATTAGATAGAATTTTTTAAAAATCATCTCAGGGCAGTTGTATTTTTTAAAGATCTCTAGGTGGAAGAGTACATTACAGTAAAAAATAAGGCAGTAATTAACACTTGTGTTCTACTGTTACTTCCTGGGTAGTGTTCTAAAGACTTCACATGCATTAGCGTATTTCAATCTCACAACAAACCTGTGAGGTACTAGTATTATCTCCATTTTACAGTAGAGGAATTGAACACTGCCCAAGGCCACACAGCTGCTCTTCTGCCCATCAAGTACTTGCTCTTAAACTGTCCCCTTGGTAGCTGATTATTCAAGTTGTCATCTGACATCTCCTTGGCTATAACTGAAGACTTGAGTTGAAGCCATTAGCATTTAATTAAGAGCCTGATATGTTTAGACACTTTCAAAAATAATCCAAGGAAAATAACAGTTTCCTTTCTGGAAAATACAGTTGCTTTCTATCAACTTAATCTTCAAGGGAACCACTATTCAAAGAAGTAAAAGGGAGGCTGAATAAAATTAACCAAGTTCTTTATAGAACAAATGAATTTCTGAATCAACTGCAAATAGTTCTCAGCTGTTGTGGCATTTTATAAAGTACCCCCCACCCCAACACACACACACACCCACACACTAGAATCCCATTGTCCTCATTTGCCATGTAATTTGAAAATAGTATCATTATCTTTTTCTGTTTCACACTTCAGCTTTCTTCGCTCGGTCAGTATTTTGGAAAGTCCACAAAACCCAGGGGCCTCCCTGTCCTCCCCCTGTGGTCTGTGTAAAAACCAGATGATGCCATGCCAACATGAGCTGTTTCAGATGGCTTGGATAGCACATTAGTCACTGGCAAATTTTTCAGGTACCTTTACCTCAGAAACTACTCAGTTCCTCATTCTTGCCAGGCTTTGATCATGAAGCAAATAGCAAGAAAAAGATGTGAGTACTTTTTGAGGATGCCTCCCACCTCTTTCCTTCAGTGACTGATTCCTTCATAGTGGTGACACTGAAGAGCCCAGATAGCTAAACTGATGGGGTGTTAATTGCTAGATTGCCTCTGGTGTCCTGCTTCAGTGGGAAGCCCGCCCGATTTCACCCAAGTGAAGCACTTCATCATGCCTTACACTGTTGCATCTCTGTGCTTAGTGCTTTCACTGCTCATTGACTTCTGAAGATGTCTCCCTGTAGAATATGTCGTCATAAAAGAGACTGATTTCAGATGGCAGCACCAAAGGCACAAAGCTGGCGTCAGTGATCCAGGGAGTATGTATAGAGAGCAGCCAACTTTGGAGCAACCCCAGAACCTTTCAGTCACTCTCCTGCCCTGAAGGGCACAGGCTTTCTGCCTGTTGTCAAGGGAAAGCACTAAGTTCATAATCAGTTTTGTCCCTAGAGGGTTTTTACAAGTGCAGTTATTTATTTGCGCTTTGAGGTGGTCAAAACCTCATTTAATCCTAAATGTTCTTTGTGATGAGCTTGCTCTCTACAAGGACTGAGCCCACTCCAGCGGGTGGCCATGCACCTTGGGAAAGGCCGTTAGGGGTTCGGGAGCAAACTCTTGTATCGGCTCTGAGTCAGGGTTCAGGCAGAGAAGCCCTAAGGTTCCCAGAGGACCCACACTTGATTAAAGGGGAGTCTGTCTTTTACTAGGGGGATATGGGTCTGCTCTGTCTGGAAACCCTCTGGGGAATAATCCCGGCTCTTACCAACTTCTCCTCAACTCTTACAGTGAGAGATAGGATTGGGGGAAAAAAATCCAAACTGAAAAAAAGCCTAACAAAACCATGCATCAATGGAATCTGAATCTATTTGATGATATTATAGGAGAAGTAGACTGGTTGAAAGGGATTCTGTCTGCTTTCAAGAAATTTTATTGCCAAGTGTAGGTTCTTCATCAAGTTTGTTAGATGGGATTCCTATCAATTGGGTTGGCCAAAATTCCATTAAGATTTTTACATAAAATAAAGGATGTGTTATTTATTTTCACCAATAACTTTATTTTTTTAATTTTTAAAATTTTATTGTTGTTATATTACACCCATCCCCTTTTTGCTCCCCTCTGTCCCCCTCCCCCCGCACCCATTCCCCACAAAGTCAATCCCACCTGTTGTCCATGTCCATGGTTCCTTTATACTAGATTCTTGTCTAAACTGCTCCCCTTCCTTGCCTCTGCCTCCCCCCTCCCCCCAACCCCTTTCCCCCTGACCACTGAAGGCCTATTCACTGTATTCATATATTTGGTTCTGTTTTGCTTGTTGTTAG